>KN050039.1:0-54828 GCA_000743315.1 Lignosus rhinocerotis TM02 | reverse complement strand
GCGGTCGAGGCCGCCGCGCGTGCGTTCCCGGCCTGGGAGAGCACCCCGGCGACGACACGACGCGACATCTTCCTGAAGGCGGCGGAGTTGCTCGCGACGGAGAAGTACAGGGAGAAGATCGCGCGGACCGCGCGAGAAGAGGTGGCCGCGACAGAAGACATGATGGCGTTCAGCTGGGTGGGGCAGATAGGCCATTTGCGTAACTATGCGGGTATGATCTCGCTGTTGAAGGGCGAGACGTTCGAATCTGTCGTCCCTGGCGGTCACGTCTACGCACGGAGGAGGGCTCTCGGCGTTGTGTGAGTGGATAAGAGTTTGGGTGAGGTCAGAACAACTCAGCAAGGGGTATTGGGACAGGTTTGGGGTAGCCCCCTGGAACGCCCCGACAGGGCTCACCGTGAGGGCACTTGGTGTTCCCCTCATATGTGGCAACACGTGTGTGTTGAAGTGCTCTGAGGCGAGCCCCCGGACGCAGACCATTATCGCGGAGTTGTTTGAGGAGGTGAACATGAATCCGACTTTGAGACTGGGGAGCTGTCTAAGCAGACCCTTCGACCGCTCTCTAGGTAGGACTGCCCAAAGGGGTCATCAACTTTATCTCAACGTCAAGCGATGATTCCCCAGCAAGGATAGCGCAGATCATTGGGCACCCCTTGGTGCGGAAAATCAACGTTAGGCCATTCTGTAATTTGCGACCTGACAGTAACTGACCGCAGATCTAAGTTCACGGGTGGCGACTACGTTGGCAAAATCATCGCAACGGAGGCTGCCAAGTACCTCAAACCGTGTGTCCTCGAGCTTGGTGGGAAAGCACCGGTGTTGGTGCGTAACCGCTCGCTCAATACCCGGGCACTCGGCTCATCCTCTGCGATGGATGCAGGTGCTCGAGGATGCTGACATTTCGCGTGCTGCGCGGGCCATTACATCGTCGGCTCTCCTGAACTCCGGACAGATATGCATGTCGACGGAGCGAGTCATTGTCCAGCAGGGGGCAGCATCTGCGCTCCTCCAGGAACTCATAGCGCTCTTCAGGCGGGTAACGGCCGGAGACACAGAGACGGGGACGGATCCCCCGATCCTCGGGGCGCTGTTCACGCAAGAGTCTGTCGAGAACGTGATAGGCATGATCAAGGACGCCGTTGCGGACGGCGCGACGCTGGTCCTGGGCGACCTGAGGAGACAGGGTGCAGTCGTCCAGCCGCACATCGTAACCGGCGTGAGACCGGGAATGCGGCTCTGGGACAGGGAGAGCTTCGGACCAGGTACGCACCTCTCTGTGTCCGCCGCCGGGTTCGGTGCGGAGGCAGATGCCCATTGTCGTGGCTGAAACTTGGAACATCAACTGTGGCTTCTGCAAAGTGGTGGCGGTGTCAGTTGCGGACACAATAGATGAGGCCGTGAACTTGGCGAATGCCTCTGAATACTCCATGTCCGCGGGCCTCTGGACAAATGATGTTCATGTAGCATTTGACACCGCGGAGAAGATCCGTGCTTGTGAGTGACATGATGGGCATGCTCCCTGAATGTGCGGCTGATCAAGTCAGGTTGCACAATCATCAACGGACCCACCGTGCATTCGGAGTGGCAGAGGAATATGGGAGGTCTTGGGTGCGTAGGCGGTAGCTTGTCCCGAATACCTCTGCTATATCCTGACCAGCCCGAAACGCGTTACGTCCGCAGAGGAGCGAGTGGATACGGCCATTTCAACGTCGAAGATTGGACGCAGTTGAGGATGACCGTCCTCCATCCTACGCAAGAGCCCGCATATCCGCTTATAGCAAAACTGTAGGGAGCGGCGATGGGTGCCAATGGAATGATGTCGGTCAACGGGGCATCGATGACCACCAGAACGTCCAGATCGTACATTGAAGTTGAGCTACTGTGGGCAGTCTAACGTGTTCAAACCCACACGGGTCGTCCTATAGCTTCCCCTGGAGTGCAATCCGTTCTACCAGTGTATACGTTATCAGCTTCCTCCTACGATAACTACAGAAACTCTGACATTCGGCATCTATACGTACAATGCAATCGTTTGCAAACGATTCTATGCGACGTTGCCAAAGATGGTCTGACGGGAGCCAGCGTAGAACAGGAATAGTGCCAATGACGTGTGCAACACCATTCATTAGGCAGACAAAAATGTTATCACTGACCGAAGAATGCGGCATGCCTGACTCATGATGTCCCTCCACCTCATGATGATTCAATTCCAAGGCGGAGAAGCATATTATTAGTCCTGTAGACTACAATATGCGATCCGGAAACCTAGATAATGAGCATGGAGAGGATAACTGGGTCAATGCTTGATAGCATCCACAACCCACAGACATTATATGGCTCTAAGTGACGTGGCTTACATGTCATGTGGCACCTGTTGGATCAGGCGAAGGACTTGAGACCGATTGTACACGCTCGTAAATCTCTCTCTTCTGGAGGGAACGCTGCAGGTCTTCCTCCCTTTGTCTCATTTTCTCACGCCGCCGTTCCTCATCTCTGAGGACGCCGAGATACATGGTCTGCGGGGTCATCTGTTCGTGCTGATACATACGAATGACTCGTAGGACATACCTCACGTTCTCGATTCTGTAGATGGTGGACTCCCCATATGATGATTGCTGAGCCCAAGACAGCAGTGCCAAGGGTGAACTTGGCTGCTCGCGACATCAAGTCCACTATATCAACGTGAGACTTGTAGTCGTGTGTGCCGTCCGTGAACACAAGCTTTAGTAGAAGCAAGACGGAGAGAGAAGATAGAGAGATGCGGTGGTGGCGGAAGCAGACCACGATCGAATCCACCAATGCTTAGTTAGTATACGTACAGCACGTCACAGATTTTGGTAAGTCAAGTTAGCCGCGGTCCAGTGGCTGAAGCGCTGACCACAAACCCAAGTCACAGATGGCACTACATCCTCATTGACGTTAGTATCTTCCCCACATCCTACAATCCCTCACGATGGCATCAGAACCTACCGTACAGGACATTCTACAGGTACGCGCCACCTTCAATAGACCGCAACGTCGCTGAAACACTACATCATATGGGACACCGTCTAGACGGAATTTTCTCCACCACTCGATACCTCCCTCATTGCTGCCATAGTCGCCGACTACATCTCTGGAAACGATGCACGAAAGGGAGAAGAGCTCCGCCAGCTGCGCAACGTATTGAAGAACCTCGCTGCTGAGGCCGAGAAAGAGCTTGTCCGTTCAGACGAACAGTCATACTCTCCCTCCTCCCAGCTCCACCGTTGCCCGTCTCTTGCTGACGACGCCTCGAGCTCCTTCGACTACTCGACCACAGAAAACTCTGGCTATACATCTAATAGCTCCGGCACCTCCGATTCTTCCGGTCAGCAGCGTTTCAGCTCTCCTATAGGTTTTCTTCGTGCTCTCTTTCCCCAAGTATCCCCGGAGAAGCTCAGAACGACTCTCGCTGCCCATGGAGAATACATTGATGACCTGGACATGGAGGTGGTGGTGGAGGAACTCCTCACGAGCGAATACATGCGCGAGCTCGAGGAGCGTGGTCTGGATGAGTCTGAGTCTAGGGAGATGGGTTTCGAGGCGCCGTGGGAGTTGGTAGAGAAGAAGAAAAGAGTCCCCAAGCAGAAGAAGCAGAACAAGAAGGGTACGACCATCAGGCTGGTCGATGTTCGGCAGCAACAGCACGTCCGTCCGACCTATCCAAGCTCCCGCCCTGCCCCTCCAGATCCATGGACGCAGCTCGCCTCGGTCGCCTCCCATCTCTCCTCTCTCATCCCCTCACATTCCCCCGCGTACTTCCAGTCTGTCTTCCATGCTCCGCAGTACGCTACCCCAGCACATGCCCTCCGCGCTGCGGTGATCCAGATTGCCCGCCAGCTGAGCAAATCGAGCGACGAACTCACTGAAGAAGAAAGCCCGCTGCTGTTCAGCATGTTCGAGGTCCTGACCACCTCCCCGATATATGCAGCTCTCAATGTCGAAGAACGCGATCAGCTTCTCGAAGATGCATTGTTCGCTCTGCGTGCCACGGGTGGGAACCCGAACACCGCCCTCGATATTGTCCAGCTCCTCATCGAGCTTGACGCCGACTTCTCCTCCAAGGAGTATGCTTGGGGAGTCTACCATCAGCAAGCACCTCAGCCCAAGGCAACAACCAAGTTACCGTCTGGCCCCCCACCGATCCCTCCTCCTCCCAATATACGTCGCTTGCAGACCTCCCCAGGTCCTTCGGATTTAGAGAAGTCTCGTACTACCCCGAATGCATGGCAGACAGTACCGGTCAAGGCGGGACCTGAGGGGCCCCACCCCCTCTCTGGCGTCATACGCGCCTACTCTAATCAGGTTCCTTCGCCGACAGCGAAGAAGGTCAAGGGCAGCGGTAATGGTCTAGGGAAGGTTGGCAAGAGCGACGCCGGCGAGCTCCCTCCCATGTCGAGGCGCGCTGCAACGCAAACCCGCTATTGGGAGCTCTCCGAGCAGCGGAGAGCGGCGATGAGGGAGGCCGGCAAGGCGTGGCAGAGGGGTAATAAGAACTATGGGGGCGAGATTGCGTACTATTTCGCGGAGAGGGTACCGCTTCCATCGTCACTCTCCACCACTGGTTTTCGCTGACTCAAATGTTATCTTTTGGTCAGGCGCGTGAATTGCAGCAGCAGCAGCAACAACAACAGCTTGATGCCGCGCGCAGTATGGTCATGCGGACTCGGTCAGTCGATATGTTGGCCTTGTGAGAAATGTAGACCTGACAAAATCCTCCACCAACAGGGCTATTCGTCCGTATAGAGACTCAATCGACTTGCATGGTACCATTGTCGTCGAAGCTGTGGCCATCTGCCGCGAGTACCTTGCAGAGCACTGGAACGGTATGCGCCTTACTCTTGTCATCGTGCTGTGTCGCAGTGTTGACGATCACGACGGTGTAGGGAAAGCGGTCCAAATCATCACCGGCCGTGGCAGTCATTCCAAGGACGGAGTGGGCGTGCTTGGGCCTGCGGTGAGGAATGCGCTGGCCTCGGATGGGTGGATACTCGACACTCAGGAAGGCTCTATCACCGTCCGCGGCATGCGCTCTGAACGGCGTTAAGTACATAGGTACAGAAGCCCCTGTGCGTGTGTACGCAGTGGTCACCCCACGTCTGGATGAGGGCGTCCGTTGGTGTACTTCGGCTGGGATGACTGGATTTATTGATACCCTCCCTAGTGTAGCCCTTCGCATTTGTATGCATCCGGATCCATCCTTGGTGTATCGAGTAGTTTCCTTGCTTATCTCATTTAGCTTTGGTGTATTGGTCCAATTAGCCAGACGGCGAGCAAGAGAAGATCTCAGATACGCATCGACTCAGGCTGTGGTCGGGAATACTTGTCAACCCCTCGGGTTGATCAAGGGTGGATGCCCGCTAGAATTCGGACGGTTAATCAACCTTGTGAAGCTTGATATGATAGGTGAGTAGAAAACAAAAGTGTTCAGCAAGGTGCCAGTGTCCATTGCTTGTTGTTCCACGCCCTCTCTGCGTGAGTTGAATGTAGAGCTTATATCTATTCTTCACAAGACACCTTTGGTAGGCACTAGTCTCTAGACACTGTGCCCTACTAACCCTTGGGCCAGACTGTCCTGTTCTAGAAGGGGTATTTATGGTAATCTTCTCAGTTTTCGTACAGTGTTTAGTAGATTAGATCAGGACTTCGATACTGAAGCCGGACCGTATTCCCGGGCTAGTGAGGGCAAAAAAAAGGATGAGTAATTGAGCTATTAACGGAACTTGAACGTCGCCCTCGATCGACCAACGAGCAGTCAAAACGCAGATCTTGATATGAACTCCAGCCAATATTCACGCTCCAATATCGTGGTACTCGAAAATGTGCCGTGTAGTGTGCGCAGCGTCCCAAGCCTCCACCGGCACCCTCCAGAACTGTGGGCTTTGCCAGGCTTGATGTTGCTGCTCCTCTCTGAACGTTGACGTTGAACCCTCAGCCGCAAGGCTTGATGTTGCTGCTCCTCCCTGAACGTTGACGTTGAACACTCAGCCGCACTCCCAGGGATATCACAAAGTAACGCATATATATGTCTAGAATGCATTCGATGCCGCTTTCCACGGTGAGTTTACTATTACAAGCCCAAGCATCATGGAGAAGTCTGGCTATATGCGGTTGGTTGCTCACAGATCACTTGCCATGTTGCTCAGCGCACGTATCCCTCAGAGATCCTAGATGAGATTGTGCTCCTCCTCCTGTCAAAAAGCCGCATGTTCTCGACTCTGGCATCGGTTTCTCTCGTCTCTTGGCAGTTTCGTCAGGTCTCTCTGCGGCGTTATTACGAAACGCTTGATGTTCGGTCTGCCCGGCACTGGGTCAGACTATGCCAGATTAAAGGAATGTACTCCTGGACTCGGTGAGTAACATGCGTGCCCACGGAACGCGACTTACAGTACCTCGTGCATATCTCGATGCGTATATGCAGTAACCTACGCTCCTCGACGTCATCCTTCCAGTATAAGACGGATTCCCTCTCTCACTTCACTGCTCTCCGGTCTCTGGAACTTGACTTTTCTGCTGATGGGCTTTCGACCCAGACAAGCCGTTGCTCGCTGTTATTCAAGAACATGACCGCGGACCTGACGACACTCAAGCTGACTTATCTACCCCGGATCGATTCTATCTTGCTCGGCCTCATCGTCGCTCGCTTTCCCTCTCTTGTGACACTGGAGCTATCGTGCACCGAACGCCTTGATGAGGGATGCTGCTGGCTATGCTTTGAGGAGTCGTCGAGCTGCACAGTCCATTCACCAATCCCAGAAACTATGTCTTCTGCGCAGAAGCTGGCGGTACGCAGATATGACCAGATGATCAAGCATCTTTGCTGAACAACGACACCCCGCAGAGTACGTTCGGGAACCTGCTCAAGCCTCTCGGAAAGCTCGAGTACCTCTTCTTGGGTGTCTTTCTCTCTGACGCCGATGTGCTCAATTGCCACCTCGACCGCTGTGCTGCCGTCGTGATATCGTCCCCCCACACAGGCTCCTCTTACTCTTCGCCGCCATTCGGCCCCGATCAGTGTGCGATATGCGTCGTGGAACATGGCGCCGCTGTGCGTGAACGAGAAAAGGTCGCAAGTGCCGTGCTTGGGAAGCTGCTGCCATCCCTTCGGAGAGTTGGCTGGAGAACGTACTTCGCGCAGGACGAAGGTGGAGATGACGTCGAGCGTAGGGCTGTCATCTTCGCGACGGAGAGACTAAGGTCGGAATAGGAGGCCGTCGGGGATCACGAGGGCGTTGGTGGATAAGTAGGACACATATGCTGCGTTGATCGGTGCTCCTCCGTTTTGCTACGCGAGGCCTCTTGCGCCACTCATCGATTGTGGACAGAAAAGACCTTGTTGTAAACTGATGTGAACCGCTGGCATACAGTAATCACTGTACATAGAACTATTAAGAGGATCAGGATTCAGGCTGGCACTGCATGCTGCGCAGACCAGATAAACAGGGTCAAATAGTTATATGGGCGCCTAGAGTTGGATGTCCACACAAACTGCCCAGGCACGGTTGCTCTCACTCCTCTCAGACTCAGACTCTAGCTTCAAGCCATCGTCCAGGCCTACGCCTGCTACCTCTCCGTTATCGGCTGCCCCCTAATCTCCATGAGCTCTTAGACGACCCTATCCCGACATATAATCCCCTAATCCTCTTTTGCCTCACGTTACCATGGTCGACACAGCTTGGGCTCCCCAGCAACATCGTGAAACCAAAGGATGGACATCCTTCGACTCGGAAAAGTCTTCTCGCTCAAGTAGCACCAACTGGCTGGCCAGAGTGCTTGGTGCGAAGCCAGAGCTGCCGACCTACTTGGACGAGAAGCCTTCCGGAGACGGACAGTATACTCAGCGATGGAGAGGTTTGAAGCGTACAGTGATTCGTCGGCTGCCCTCCTTTGACTGGTCGCAGCAGAGGGGAAACAGGCTCACCGGTCAGTCTCAGACCTCCCTCTCTGTGCCTTCGGCAGCGACGGTTCGCTTCGTGCTGTTATGCTGTCTGTGGTACATGGCCTCCGCTCTTTCCTCGAACACCGGAAAGTCCATCATGACTCTCTTCCGCTATCCTATCACCCTCACCTTCGTCCAGTTCGGCTTCGTCGCCGCATACTGTCTGCTCTTCATGAGCCCAGTCGTCAGATTCTCGAAGCTACGTCGGCCGAACAAGGCGATCATCCAGAATACGTTCCCCATGGGTGTCTTCCAGGTCGGCGGTCACATCTTCTCCAGTATGGCGATCTCGCGTATCCCCGTTAGCACCGTCCATACGATCAAGGTCAGTGCCATACTTCGTTGCTCGGTGTATTCCTGCATCTCACCAGCAAATCCAGGCGCTTTCACCCCTATTCACTGTAGCCGCTTATGCGCTCCTATTCGGCGTCAGCTACTCAGCGAAGACCTACGTCTCGCTTCTCCCTCTGACATTTGGTGTCATGCTGGCATGCAGCTTCGACATGTCCGCCTCCAACGCTATCGGTCTTCTCTGTGCATTCGGCTCCGCCATTGTGTTCGTCTCCCAGAACATATTCTTTAAGAAGATCGTTCCATCTGGTCCGGGCGCACAGTCCTCGCACAAACTCGACAAACTAAACCTCCTCTTCTACTCGTCGGGCATGGCGTTCCTCCTCATGATTCCTATCTGGATGTATTATGACCTCCCCGTATTTCTGGCCGCGGATTCAATGCACGTCGCCCATCCCACGCACGGACACGCAACACCACACTCGGTGACGTATTACTTCATTGCGAATGGGTCCGTGCACTTCGCGCAGAACATCATCGCGTTCGTCATCCTCGCTTCGACTTCTCCGGTCACCTATTCGATTGCGTCACTCATCAAGCGTGTCGCGGTAATCTGCATCGCCATCGTGTGGTTCGCGCAACCCGTACACCCTGTCCAGGCTCTCGGCATCGCGATGACTTTCGTCGGCCTGTACATGTACAACAACGCGAAAGGCGACGTCGCGAAGGGCGAGCAGAAGATGCGCAGGGTGGAAGCTGCGCGCGATCTGGCCCTACCCACCACCAAGGCCGAGCTCGCAAGCGACGGAGAGAACACCCCGCCTCACAGCATCACCCCAGAGCCAATCTCAAGCATGGCGGAAATCGGCGTTACATCAGCCTACGGTCGCATCCCGCATCCCGCCCCTTATCCCGCTTCCGCGCACCCGCCAGTGCCGCAACCTCACCCGGCGCCTCCCTCCTCATACGCATCCGGGCACTACCCCATCCCGCCGTCGTATTCGCGATCGCATCCGCACTCGAATCTGCAGATCAAGATCACGCCTCCTAGCGCGCCCGTTTCCGCGAAGGTCGTCTCCCCACTCGACTCGTACCCGTCCCCACCGCCGTCGTTGGACTCCCCACCGTCGAGCGCGGTTCAGCCCCCCTTTAACCCCCCGTGGGCGCGGCAGCGGCGCCCGTCGATAGTAGCGGGGCACCCGCCGCCGCACCAACGTCCGGGGGTGGGCATGCGGAGGACTACGATCGCTGCATGATCCGTAGTGCATGGACAGGCGCTGTGTCGTTGTATACTTGTGATGGGTGTACGACCAAGTGAGGTGAGCATGCAGAGGTGGGGCGAGAACGGTACAGCTTGTATACCCGGAGGGTGCTTAGGTCTTTCTATCGTACCGTGGGCGCGAACTTCAGTGGTACCGTTGGGTGGCCCGGCGATGACTGGCGACGACATTTAACGCTGAACATAGACATGGTATCCCGGAGCGTCCCACATGGATCTTGTATACACAATCTCCTCCGCATCCGCATCGATATTCCGTCTTTTGTCTAGTTATGTGCGGACCGCCTCTCCCACCAAAGTTGGACCTGATGTTATAGATGGAACGACCAGGCAGGGAGTGCTATAGAAGGTGTTGGGACGAAAGGTTGGAGAATGGACTGTTTGGCCACCAGTCGTCACAGTATTCGAGTAGAAAAGTTTGCTTCTTATTCAATATCTATTCATGTCGCGTTTCAGGTAGCCTGCGTATGACTTGGTCACCTCACGTTCGCTTGGTGGGTTGCCGGTCGCATGAGCGAGGAGGTATCCCCGTAGCACGCACAGAACGTGTCCTTAAGCTTCGCATCCGACACAGATATTGATCGCGCAAGAAGTGAGGTTCACCCATTGTCCCTGTCTTACGGTACTTTCCGAATTAAGCCGTCATAGTCACTGATAGAGCAGGTTCATGATTGTGACTCCAAGGGCAGATGGTTTTTTTCCATGCTCCTCTATCCCGCTCACTTCGTACAGGCGAGGTCTTTCGGTAACTAGAGCCTGGCGCCGCAGGTGAGGTGTTTCACACAGCCCACTGTTCTTACTAAATGTTGCCTACATACATCAACATCGATGAGGGCCTCCAGTCCCGACGGCGTCTGTCGCCTCGATCGTTTTGCAAGGGACAACTTGAACTTGGCCTCAGTCAGTCACCTCAATTGGGCGCGTGCACGAAAGAGAACGCGCTCTCATGCCAATGCATCCGCTAGTAGGAATGTTTTCATGTCTCGGTAAAAGATCACGCGTTGCAGACGGGTCGTCAATGTCATATAGAGTCAGATCAATACATAGAAAGCGAATCAACTTCAATCGCATATCTCAAGGAAGTCATGCAAATCACCAGTGTGCTCCGCAAGTACGACGAAGCCTGAACTAGAGGAGAGATTCTCGCTGCACCGGGAGCCACCCATTCATCAAGTGAGTCGGATAGCACCAGATGACAGGCTTCAATTGAACCATCATGATCAACCACAGGTACGGAACTCCCTACTCTATCCAAGTATACTTCTTAATTTATCATATTAGAACGCCGAATTTAAATTGTCGGATCAATTTCCAACGGTACATGCACCAGTCGCCCACCTCATTGACATGACCTTGCTTCGCGTCGGGTCCTGGAACAAGTTCTTGCATGTTCTCACAGAGATGGCTAGCACGGGTGGACAGGTTCATCATGAGACTGTGGCTGATAGTGCACGTTTGAGGTTTGGTATGCCAGTTAGACACTGGCAGATCGTATGGAATCTCGCGCATCCCTCAGCTCGAAGCCTGAGGAACTCTTGAACCATCATGATCAACCACAGGTACGGAACTCCCTACTCTATCCAAGTATACTTCTTAATTTATCATATTAGAACGCCGAATTTAAATTGTCGGATCAATTTCCAACGGTACATGCACCAGTCGCCCACCTCATTGACATGACCTTGCTTCGCGTCGGGTCCTGGAACAAGTTCTTGCATGTTCTCACAGAGATGGCTAGCACGGGTGGACAGGTTCATCATGAGACTGTGGCTGACCGTGCACGTTTGAGGTTCGGTATGTCAGTTAGACAGATCGTATGGAATTTCGCGCATCCCTCGGCTCGAAGCCTGAGGAACCTAAGCCACGCCTGTGGTTCGATTGCACACTTCCATATACAACGATGCTGCATTCTGTACGTACGTTTACCCGTGTCTCTGCCTTCGTTGTTCATTGCCTTCGGTTCTTTTCACAGGTTGACCGATGCAACGCCGCCGCTACCTCTGCCAGTGTTATGCTGGAGTCCCGGTTTACCCCTCTTAATGACTCAAGTGAGTTTCAGACCACAGTGACAACTGCTACTAACCCCGTTATGTTCAACGTCCTCTGGTTTATGGTGTAGCCCCGGTCGTTGAGGTCAAATGGCTTGTTCACAGAACCGAACAAGGCGAGTAATCCACCTACTAATGTCCATCCAAAATCGTTATCGTCTTGTCCAAGCCATCCATCAGCGCTTCTTCGCGGTCTCTAATCGGCAGCATCATGGAGACGGGGTGCCTCAAACACCCAATGCAGAGGAGTAGTACAGTCATTTTCGCACCCATAACCATGTATGTTCGCTCAACTTCCACCGGGAAGACGAGTAGAGCGGGATACCTGTCGAAGTCGACAGGAATGTTGGTCACAAGGGCCTCCACAATACGACATGGTGGCCGCGTTGTTCAAGCTCGTCAAATGGACGAACGTGCCATAGACAGTTGCGGGAACTTCGTTGCCGTCGTGAGCGCTGGTATTGTACGCAGTGACACCTCCAGACACCTTTGCCGGCCTCATCGCCGGCACGCACGGCGTTAACGTTGTAGACCCAGTTTGTCAATCTTGCCTGCACCATCTTTGTATAAAAGGTAGGCATGTTGTGCCACAGACTCCCCAGCCATCGCTCTCAGCATTGTCTACAATCTTACCTCGGTGAGTCTTGCATCGTCTCCTCCATGCGATACACCCTGCTGACCGCTCCCAATCCAGCTTCCAAAAACCTCTCCAAGGTGCGCCCACCGTGCCCCTTGCCCCTCGCATCAGCTCACTCTCGACGTTGCTGACAGCCATTGCACAATATTCACAGCACATCCCCCACCATGTCCGACCTCACCATCACCTACTTCCAGGTTATCACCCATGACGTTAAGTTCTCCGTCGACTACACGCCGAACTGGAAGCGCGGCAACCCGAACAACTACATCGACAACGTCGTCTTCCCCAAGGTGCTCACCAACAAGAAGTACTCCTACGGCGTCGTCGTCGACGGCGCCAGCCTTGGCGTCCAGGCCGGATACGAGGTCTCGAGCGACGGCTCGCAGAAGGTTAACTTCCTCGAATACAACTCCGGCTACGGCATCAGCGACAAAAAGAAGATCCAGGTCTACGCTGTCGATCCCGACACCGGCAACCAGTTCAAGGTCGCTCAGTGGAACTAGGGGGCCAGGCGGGTGTGGGTGGAAACGTGTGGCGCACGAGTCGCACACAGAGTCGTAATCCGATCTCTCGAGACAGAATTGGCGACCGATGTAATCGTTTGTAACTCAACAAAATCAGTGCATCTTCTTTGTTGTACGACACTTATCCTCCGCCTTCCTTTTCCGCATTCTGTGTCAGGTGGAAAGTGTTCAAGTGACGCCACCTTCTCAGTCGTGCCGTTGAGTGTGCGCCGGTAGCCTCATCAACCTTCAGCCAGTCGTTTCTTCATATTCACTCACTCCAAGGAGTGGTTCCTCCATCGTATCGAGTGAATTGATTTGAAAGCTGATATCGCATGACCAAGGTAAATGGCAGCGACAGACATTAAAAAACTCCCGATTGACAATGTCCTACAACGTAGAGTGCATGGCTAAGAATGCGACCTACAAACTATATCAAGCGCACGCAAGCGATCGTGTACCTTATGGAAGCCCCAAAAGCAGCTTTCCGGACTTGCAGGAGCACAAACGTAAACCTTCAATCAAAGCGAGCCAATAGCATTAGGACCACATGAGTCGCTCATAACGAGGCCTAGGTGACTGAAGAATAGTTTACGGTGTAGTATTCACATCAAGATAGGGAAACCGCAGTAGTGAAGTGATCATCATAAATCATATGAAATGAATTAGACTCGCGGGATACCTTCAGTGGGTTGTTTGATAGTCTCAGAAACAGATTTCACAGAGTCGCAACCATGGCGGCTACCATGTAGACTCGTTCTTGGTGACGGTGGTTATTGATGCAGGGGACGAAACCAGATAGACACATGCCACATTAGGCCAAGGAAAGGGTCCATAAGCCGCTAGCACTAAGTACAACATTTCACTGAGCCTCATATAGAGCGTATTAAGAAGCGCAAAGTTGCTGGGGATGTTCATTGAGTTCGGGAATAGTACAAGAATTTGGAGACACTTACCCCCAAAATATGAGACAGAGATTACCGACAAGACACACCTCACTACTTCTCCCTTTTCTTCTCCAGCTCCTCGATGGTTCTCTCGACGAGCTGATCGAAACTTTCGATGAAAGGGATACCATAGCGCTCGCAGACAATCTCCACGTTGCCCCGACGCCAGAAGCCTTCAGGGCAACACACGATGAGTTTGCCCGATGTGGCAAAGAGGCCAAGCTCAAGCAGCGATATTGGAGACTTCGTCTTCGGGTCGAGGTACATTGCGATGATATCCGCGCGCCCCTGACACTCGAGCTCCCAGGTCACCTGTTCTTTGAACACTGGTTCGTGTATGCTTTGCTTCAATCGGGAGTTCCAATCGTCGCGTCGGGGGTCGAAGATGGTGATGGGGAGGTGTTTCAGGCGGTTGGTGATCTCCTTCTGCCATTCGTCTGCTTCACCCATCTCAATGGACCCGGCGAGGAAGACTGAGGGACCTTCTGCCATTCGTCTGCTTCGCCCATCTCAATGGACCCGGCAAGGAAGACTGAGGGGCCGCAGACTTCGGTGATGATCTGAGGCGGTTTGTAGATTTGGGCCTCCGTCTGGGTTGCCATCGCGGATAGTCTACGAGGGCGACGCTTAGTGACGATGTCAGTTGTACACAGGTGGAGAGACCTTACTTATGAATGTGTGGACGATGATGTGATTGGGATAGAGTGCCAGTGAAGGATTTGGGTGGGTCCTTATATACGAGCGATAAGATGGGCGATGGTACCAGCCAGGTCTGAACAGCTTCAAACCACAGCATTGCATCGGGGTCAGGGGCCTATGCAAACCGGGGAGTCATTCTCACCTGAGCAGGGTACCTTGGACGTCGATCTTGGTTTGTGCCAGGCCTCACTGGCATGTGCATTGATCGCCGCACACTAAACGAAGAAGGCTGTGTGGGTGCAAATATCGCTATATGGAAAAGAGCACAGCTTTGACCTCATGGCATTCCAGCATCGGGCGCCTGAGCGCGTCCGCTTACTAGTAGTACGATAAGGTCAAGTAAGTATCTGTCCACCGCCAATTCATGGCACTGCTCGGGGATGCTTTGTATGTGGAAAGGCAGTGATAACACTGGTCAATCTCTACCCGGGTCATGTGCAAAATCATTGTGAAGTGTCCGAGTCATGGTGTTATCTGGCAGCATACATAGCAATACAAGTCAGTTCAACTATCCGGAAGGGGGTACAACCTGGGCCACGCACATCAGTGTATCTCATGCCTTACCTTCTCCGCCACCATCTCTACGAATTCTTCGAACGACTCGGCAAGCGGTATTCCGAGTCGCTCGCAAACAATCTCAACATTGCCTCGGCGATAGAAATCCTCCGGGCAGCACACGACCACCTTCCCCGTGCGCGCTAACAGCCCGAGCTCGAGCAACGAAACTGGGGCGTCGGATTTCGGGTGTAAGTACAGCGCGACGATGTCCGCGCGCTTTTGGTTCTCGAGCTCCCATTCTGTTTGGGTGGCGAACCGTCTCTCGGACTTGCGTGGCAGCCAGGTGCTGTCCCAATCGTCTCTCCATGGATCGATAATCGCGATGGGGAGGTGTGCGAGGCGCCGCGTCATCACTAGGTGCCAGCGTTCGACGCCGCCTGGCTCGATGGAACCTGCGAGGAAGACGGAGGGACGACCGGGTGTGTAAGTGACGGCGTCAGGTGCTTTGTAGACAATCGCTCGGGTGGTGGCCTCTGTAGTTCTAGTCGTTCCGGTATGAGACATCGTCAAAAGAAGTGTGAGTCCGAGTCTGTGTGAGTATAAATTTGTATGAGACATCGTCAAAAGAAGGGTGAGTCCGAGTCTGTGTCAGTATAAATTTAGTCGGACGATCGAGTGTCGGGCTAGGATGAAGCTAGGGAGACTGGTTGGATCGAACACATGCAGTATGTTCTCCACGATGATAAGGACCTACACAGTACAATGTCAGCGGTACGTGAGAATCATCGAACCTAAGATACAGTTAGTCAGATATTAACGTAGAGGTAGACGCGACCTTTTGGCGCTGATTACAGATTGCCCATTGTGGATTGCGGCATGGCACAGATAGCTGAAGTGGACGTGAGGTAAAACTGAACTCCCGAGCGGGTGTCACAATATTACATGATTGGATACAATCAAGCAGATACAAGGACGTCCACGTCGACGTCAATATAGGATGGGATTTGGGACTAAGTAGAGATAATTCATCACCGTTGAGGATCATATGTAGGAGGGATAGTGGGTTGCCCTCCGCCGTGGAAAGTGGTAGCGAATATGCGAGATGATCATGACGTCAAAAGACTTCAAGTCAGTTAATATCGTATCGGACATGATCATGACGTCAAAAGACTACAACAAGTCAGTTAATATCGGACGAAACAACAACTTCATGTATATACTCACCATTACATGCCCCTAGCAGCGAGGAAGGAGTAACGTCGTTTACGCGAGCCATATTCACCCTCCTCTGTGTATCTAGCGCGCAGAGGCGAGGCTGCAGCCATATTCACCCTCCTCTGGGTATCCAGCGCACAGAGGCGAGGCTTGTATCTAGCGCGCAGAGGCGAGGCTGCGGCGGGCGAAAACGACTCCACGTCGAAGGAAAAGGACGAGTCGACGGAAGCGACCGCTGCGTCGTACACCCACGCCGGGCCACCGCTGGTTTCCTTATACATATCACCGTCGAACACTGACAGCTTTCGCCCAACGATCCTCTTCTTCACGGCACGGATGTTGCCGTCGTCCTTGCTGTCGAAGTGCGGGCTCGGCAGATAGTCCGACGACCGCGAAGACGGGGAGGATGGCAAAAGCGAGAATATATCGGTGGGGGAGTCCGGCGAGTTCATCGATGTGAACGAGTCCCCGTCCGAAGGATCGTTGTTGAACGAGAACGAGAGCGACGACCGCCGCCTGCCTGTGAGCTCTGGGGAGAGTGGCTGGAAGCGCTCCTGAGACGAGCGCACGACGTCGTCGACCATCTTCGCGAAGTCTTTCATTGAGTATAGCTTGTGGATCATGAGCCGGAAGGTGAACTGGAACGCTTCTTCCTCCTCTGGAGTTGGCGGCACTCGACAGTTGTCGTCACCACGGAGAAGAGAGACGGCGCGGTGGAGGCCCGTAGCGGTTGGTTGGAACTTGAACGACTCGACCGAGTCAATGGACTGGATCGAGGCATCCGGGTCTTGGTGATCGTCCGCCGCCACTGAGACATCTGGCGACGCATCCTCGATGACGGTGCGAGAGCGTAGGAGAGGTGCGTGAGAGAGATCAAGCTCTCGAGCGAGCCTGTGATAATCACCTGCTGCCAATCGGTCGAAGAAGTCGCGCAGCTCTGCGCTGACTATGCTGGATGAGGGGTTGGAGACAGGTGTGTTCATGTCAGTCATACCTAACAATCGTTCGCAAGGGTCCCAGCGTGAGTATCACAACCAGAGTCCTAGATGGAGTTCACTGTGGTGGGGAGAACGCGACCGGGGAGGGTCGTGCTGGTGGTAGCGGTGGGAGGTGTATTTGTGGTTGGAGGTGGTCAAGGCGCCCAAAGGCCGTTATGCTGCAAAGCCACATCTGGTGGCCCACCCATTGTTCGTCGTTTCGGGATTGTGCACCATTTTAAATCAGCTGGTCCTTGCGTTGCGCACAATTGATGGTGAACCTTTGCTTGCCATTATACCTTAACCAGCCTACATCGTCTTGCACAGGATCTCCAAGAACGGTTTGGGTACGCCAGGACAAACTTCGCGCCACCTGTAGAACGCATACTGAGGGGGTAGGTACGTTCCTGAGGGGTGGGACAACCGGTGAGTTGTTGGCGAACCGAGAACATGTACACGTGGTCAATGGACATCACATAATTCAGAATATTCGACAGTGGTTACTTGCTTTTGAACGAGGTCAAACAAATACAAAGCAGCTTCGAGTTCCATGCATGCTTGAGTTCCAGTGCCTTACAGCTATCATAATGTGTGGAAAGACTCACTTTCTGTGACGTTCTTCCTTGTCTTCCCTGTGACTGACTAGAAATTCACGAAGCACTGGGGCTCCCTACCATCAATCTCACCTTATATCAATCGTTCAGCGAACGCCGATGATGTAGCGCTCGCACAATACCATCGGCCCCACCGTGGGTGGTCTAATTTGCTCAGTGCAGGTGTCACGCAGGAAATCATGGATGGTACAACACACCGAGACCAAAACCAACCAGCATGTATTACCAACATTCGGGGAATAGAGGTGAATAGAGGTGATAGAGCTACAGAAGATGTCGCATTGCGAGATTGCCAGCGAGGACGCGATAAAGGCAACGGCGTCATGAACGTTCGTGAGAAGAGCGAAGCAGTAGCCAAAGATATTAGAAGACCATGCGCGCAGTCATGAAAGCGGCGTGCGGTCTATAGAGTTGACACGGAAACTGGACTTGTCCTGCATCGAGTCTGGGTTGGACAAGCGAGTCAGGCATGTATACCAACACTGTTACAGCATTTCGCGCTTACCGTTGTTAGATTTGTATTCCATAATAGTCGTCATCGGAAGATTCAAGACTCTCCGGATCGTCTCCCTATAAGGCACGAAGGTGAGTCCAGCTCTACAACACCAACACTGGTATCGACACACTTGATCTTCTCCTTCGACTTCGGGTTGGAATCGCGGCGGTTCCACAAGGAGATGATGTCCTCGTTCTGCCTCACGCTTATTGTGCACCCGCAGATTTCCGGCCATTCGCCCGGAGGTACACTATCAGCATTCGTTTCCGACGACGACCCCTCAGCATCCGCTGAGTCCACAACGCCATCGAATTGGTCCCCGATGACGGCTAGGACGAGGTCCTCCCACAGGCGGTCCGCGACGCCTTTGCGGAGGCGGATGATCCACTTGCCGCCAGACAAGTTCAGTGGATCCTCCCAAACGGGCCGGCGAACGCCAGAATGGAAGAGGAGGTAGTCGGTGGTAGGAAGGAGGGAGGACGGTGGATGGACATGGGTCCAGAGAGACCAGAACGACTCCACCTACAAGACAGGTGTAAGTAAGTTTGATGTCGGAAACATGAACACAAGTGGGGACTCACGGAGCTGAACGCAGAGATTTTCTTGATGCCCTCTTCATAGTTTGTGATTTTGTTTCCTGGCGCGCGCTGCTGACGGAACCAGAACACCCAGCTGTTTGCGGGATGCCGGAAGACAGGTGGCACAGAAACAACAAGGGACGAGGCGTCAGCACCCGAGCATGGGCGCACATAGTAACTTACGAACATACGTGTTTCGGAGGGGGTGCACTGAGACGGTACCGTTGGAGGTACCGTTACCAGCTGACTTGTCTTTTCCTTGTGTCTTCTCGTCCCCGGAAGCAGTTGACACAAATGTGGAAAAATGTTTGGAGGACGGCGCGCGGGGGCGCGCCGCCGCGCCTGGGGGACTGGCAAACGCCGGGGTCTGCGTGGTCGTGGTCGTTTGCGAACTTGTACTGTTGGGAATGGCGAGGAAGCGGGACTGAGAGTGGTTTGAGAAGTAACCGGCCATGGGCGAGGTGAATGGGAGATTTGGAAACGACCGGCGAAGAGGAGGGTTTGAGATTCACGAGAGTACAGGGCAGGACTACGATAGTAAATAAACAACAGGGGGCGGGACGCGCACCAGGACGTTAGGGGTTCTGTCGTTGTTGTTGGGTGTTGGCGGGCGGGGACGACAATGGGCGGGAAGGAGGACTGAGGGAAGGCGTGAGATGGGCGTCGTTGGTCACTGTTTGAGGCAAATCTCGCGCGCCCTGCAGCAAAGGCAATCAGCGCAGCCCACAGAACTGGCTGTTGACCAGAGCCTCCGAGTCTCTCCCTCCTCCTTCCCTCCTCCCACTGCCTCACCCACCGCCTGTCCTTCTTCTTCCTCCAGCTCGCGTCTTTCATGTCCGCATAAACAACCTTGTAATATCCGTCGTCCCACATGAGACTCACGCTTCGTCCAGAGTGGCGGCTTCGCCCCCTCAGCTCCTTCCTCGGTTTTCTTGATATCAAGACAGGCGTCACCATCGCCCTCCTCTTTGCCGTGAGTCGTCTCGAGTGTGGGTTGTTGTACTTTCCACTCAAGAACTCACATTCGCGACGACTCAGCTCCTTAACAAAGTCGCCGGCGTGTATGGACTTGTCGCAGTCCTTACTGGTGCAGGCGGTTCTCTCGCGCAGTTGAGCCTCTACATCTACTCAGTAGTCGGGCTTGTCGGCCTTATATGGGGTCTGAAAGCCATTCTCCATGTACGTCTCTCTGTACTCTCCCAGGGACTGTCCCGCGAGTATTTCTCTCGTTGTAGGTACTTACAGTCTCTCGTATAGGAGGATCCCAAGCACACCCTCTATTTCGCCCATCTCTTCTTCGCTGACCACATCCTATCTACGGCGTGGCTCGTGTTCTTCGCAGTCGTATGGTGGTTCTACACTCCGCACGACGGTCGTGTGCAGATTAACTCTGCGGCACAAAAGGAGGTCATGGAGAGTGGTGCCGGTCACAACATGACAGAGGAAGAGCGGGCACAGGCAGCGATGATCATTTGGAATGCCGAGAAAGGTGCCGCCACTGCCATGATTGTTTTCGGATGGATTGCGAAGGTGAGAGCCCTCAAACGATTCTTCCCTCATTCGCTAATGTGCACGGTCGCGTACCACGTAGATATATTTTGCGGCCCTACTGTACTCATACGCCATTCACCTGCGCAAGGGTTCGTACCGCTCCCTCCCCTATACACGAGCCTTCCCAGGAAACGGAGCCGCGAACGGTTCTGCCTACACCACCTCTGCTCTTCCCGATGAAGGTGACGACGACGTCGAGGAGTTCTATCGCCTCCCCGTCCGTACACCCACCTCCCAGACGCAAGCAACACCCAACGGCAATGCTCGGAGCGGGCACACACCGACCTCCTCCCTTTCAAGCTTCACCGACTTCGTGAGCGCGCCGGGTCGTTCGCGCCGTGGGAAGCCCGGCAAATCAAATTTGAGCATCAGCGTCAGCGCGAACGGTGGCGCAGGTGCGGATGGTGCTGGGGAGATCCTCTTCGACGAGGATATTGAGAATAACGGTGCGGGAGGGGCCAGGGATGAGGCCCGGCGACCATTGATGAGCGCATCTGGGCCGTCTTCTTCCTCACATAGCCGGAGAGCGAGCAGAAGCAGGGATTGATGTCTTTGCCGGGCATCCAGCTGTCTAAGGTTGGCTTGGTGGATGCAAGACCTTGGAGACGACCGTGGTGCGTGCAGTTTGTTCGGGCTCTTGCCTTGTGCTGTGCTCCGCCGTCATGCCAGGCTTGCCATAGTCTTTGGGATCCCATGTACTGTCTATATTCAGCCTAATGCACATAGATACCTGGGCGAGACCCTTCGTATTCCGGCCTATTGCGTTATATCTACGGACCAACAAATCCCTGCCAAACGTTGTTCGAGTGCTGAGGCAAGAGCGTAATTTCAGCTCTGCCCCTTTGGCATATTCGCTTCATTGTTTCGCTTTTCGACCTCTTTGGACTCGCCCTTTGGCATATTCGCTTCATCGTTTCGCTTTTCGACCGCTTTAGACTCTATATTCAGCGGAATGATTGCGAATCACTGTACTGAGGCTGTGTCGAGGACGTGTCGGCCAGACCGGGACACAGTGACACAGGGTTCTTGCGAGAGAATCGTAAATTTCGACACTTCGTGCGGGACACAGTGACACAGGGTTTTTGCGAGAGTTGAATCGTAAATTTCGACAGTTCGTTTCCAGACCGCGATTCATGACTCCTGAACATTGTAGATCAAAAAACAAGCCTTGGAGTAGCTACCATCTATTACAGTTCCATTCCGTACTACAGGCAGAGGTAACATTGCTATTATAATAGAGAGAGCAATTCAAAGCTCCTGCGGTGCGATGGACGCGTTCAACTTCAGAAGTCACTTACATAGTGTGCATAGGTGTAATCGTTCCTAGTTACTTTGATGTGAGACTTTGGGTTCGTTTGTCTAAAATATTTCGATCCTTATGCTCTTTTATTTCAAAGAGTACTTACTATTTATGAGTACTGCCCTTCTCCCGCTTCATCCGTTGCACTCATCCTGTCCAGCCTACTCCAGACTCTCCAACTCCTGCGAGTCCTCTACTAGTCCATGCCGGATATTCCCACAGATATCCTGTCCCTCTTACCACCCTCTTATGCGCCCTCCAGACTCTAAAAGTGGCCATAACCTGTTTCATGACATGTAATATGCGCCCTCCAGACTCTAAATCTGGCCATAATCTGTTTCATGACATCCGTGTCGCCACGTAAAGAATATACTGTGTATTGTTAGATATGTTTCTTAGCTATTCATGTTGTGCTGGGCTATTGCTCCGCCGTACGACTTCTAGGACTTCGATGTCCCGCGATCCTTCTGAGTCGGTCTATGCTTTGAAGGACCGTCCCTCTCTCTTGTCAATAGATCCTCATTGTCTGCCTAGGGGAGACTAGGTCTATGCGGGTGCGCGCTCGGGAGATTCAGGACGAAGACAGAGGCTGGAGTTCCGGAGTTCACAAGGTGACATCGGGGCATGGCATCAAGAGCGCATGGTGATCATTAGCAGCATTTTACATACTATTACGATGCAACGAACGAGAGCGTTCACGTTCCTCACGACTACAAGCGACATTTGCGGAGACAAGTAAGGATGCATTAGAAGGGAAATATTAGAGACTATAGGTGTTCTCATGTTGTCGTTCTTGCGGAGGCTATTAGAAGAGCCTGAGGAAGCCTGAGGAAGGTCACGTTCGATCACACTGACAGGAGGGCGGATGTGACGATCAGGTATTGCGTCATGTGATCTAGGCCCAAGCTAGGGATTCTTCACGTACACGCTGATTCGCAGAGGATTCGATGGAGTCCACATTCACAGCTGCCCAGCGTACCCGCACCGGCCTCTCCTCCTTACCACCACCATCTCTGAGGCATCCCTGACCACCTCCAGCCCGCGCTGCGCACAACGCCAACGCATACACAACACCGTTCACCAAAGTATATCCTTCTACACACATCGATTGACGAGATGCTCATCGGGAGATATCCCACACTATATAGGATGAGCGCTCTCTCCACCCCCGAGCTCAGCCCCGTGCTCAGCCCGACTTCTCGCGCGCATAGGCTCTCCGCCCGCAGAGGCTCCGTCGCAGCCGCTGACCCGTGGGGCGCGCACAACGACATGAACATGAACCCATCCCGATCCATGACAAGCCGTCTCACCATCGTACGTGTGCCTCAGGCCGAGATCGAAGAGCCACCGAGGCGCCACAGGCGTCACGGCAGCAATGCGTCTCTCAACTCGCAGTCTTCAGGAAAGGGCGAGGGAGGGCCTGGAGGGAGGTTGAGCTTTGCTTTCAGCTCGTTCTCGCCACCAGGCTCGCAAGGAGCTGCCCACGGCGGCCGTCCGGTGAGCCCTTCCGGCTCTCCTCGTCTTCGACCATCCTCGCCGAGTTCGTCGCGCTTCCCGTCTGCCTTCCCGGGACATAGCAAACTGTCCCCAGAGCAGCTTATGGACCTCGCCCGGACTTCGGTCAATCCCCGTTCTCCTCTCCCCTCCCCCAATGGCCCGCTATCTGGAGCATCCAGCATCATGCCCTCTCCCGTATCTTTCACCCCACTTCCTGATTCTATCTATCTACCATTCATTGAACGGCCCGCAGAGGTCGCTGCTCTCATTCACGCGCAGCCAAACACACGACTTTTCGCGCTTCTCCAGCAAACTTTCCCACCCGATGCACGTGCTCCCATGGGTTCTGAATACGAGGTGTCGAAGGCATCCCCGGATTCGAAGGAGTGGACGTTCGCGGACCTCGAGTTTTGGCTAACCAAGGTCGATCGGGACGTCGCTGATGACATACATTGGACTCAGAAAGCCCGTCGGTGCGTTATGACACACAGCGAGCTCATATGGGAACGAGTCAAGGGCGCTCTTGGTGTACCGCCCGAGCTCGACGTAGAGGGTGAGGGTCTGGACCTGTTCCAGGAGGAAGCTGCGCCCCTAGTGACATCTGATGCATTGCACACCGACGTCTTTGAGCCAGACTCGCCTGTTGTGCCCAGTCAATCCGATCTTAACAGGGAGGCTATGGGCGAGGAGATCATTATCGAACCCGTGTTCGCGAATCAGACGCCACCTCACTCTGCAGCGACGGACCCCTTGGGGTCGTCATTGGGCGATCTACGTGAAGAGGATGAGACGGAGGCTGCGGAAGACAGCAAGGCCCAAGACGACCAGAAAGTACAGGGTCTGCGCATCATGACATCGCTGAGCACTCCATCGTTCGTCCCCGAGCACGCCATGTCGCCCATGGCGAAGGCTGCGCTTGGAAGCCCCATCGTCCGGCCTAAGTTCGTCGCTCCAGGCTCGGACAACAAGGACTTGCCGTATGACGTTTTACGTGAACGAGGTCCCGGACACCCTCTCTTCCCCAGCAACTTTGCTCAATTGAGCCTCTCGCCGACGTTGCGTTCCAAGTGAGTCGTGTCCATATCTCGTATCTTCACTACCGCTAACCTCAAGGCGACTATAGTCAACGTACGCAGAGCATGTCATACCCACCGAGACCAGCGTACGCTAGTCCACACTCCATCCGTGGAGGTGTGCACCGCACAGCATCGATTGATGCAGATGCAGGACGGGCTGCCACTATGGTGCGACCGGAGTGGGCTCGTAACTGGGACCCGAGCAAGCACGAGTACGCGGTGACGACGGCGAGCACCGGTAGCGCGGAGTGAATGTGGACATCCCTCATCTCTGGTTGTGTTTCTTTTTATCCGAACGATCGGGCTTTCTACGACAATGCGTTGGAGCGGCGCGGGACAGGGGCGTGGTCAGGTCTGGCATAAAAATCAATAAACATTATACTGTACATGCAAACACGGGTATTGCTTCGTCTTTCCTCTCGGTAAATACATGATGTTCCCTCTCCGAATTCGCTATCGCTGTTGTATGTATATAGTATTGGAACGAAACGTTGGGTGTATTGCCTCATTGAGGTTGGGGTGTGGCCTTCATGTTAATGGCAAGCGCCCGATTAACAAGTGAAGTTATGTCGGGCAATTGGTTTTCGCAATCGCCTCCCATCTACACGCCAGCATGCATCACATGAGGGAACAGTCCACAAGGTCTTGAAGTAAACCTCCCATTTGTACGACCCTGCGTAAGTTGTCGGTAGTGCTATGCCGGCCAATCCAGTTGCGGAGAACGTCCTCGGGACCATTGGTGAGAAAATCAGAGTCTATTTGACATAACGAGTCAACGACGTCCCGGGATGTCATGAGCTCGGTCGCTGAGAACCTAGCCGCTGCAATGCAGTGACGGACGCTGATTCCGAGTTTGTTTCTTCAGGGACAGTATGTTGGACGGTGCAGCTCATCCCGCAAGTCTGGAAGAGCTGGCGCACAAAGTCAACTAAGGGGCTTTCTGAGTATCTTGTGTGAGCGGTTCACGTTGTGTGTCTTGAATGTAGTTGGGGTGGTGCTCAATTGGTATCCTCTTGTCAGGCTCTTGTGGGGCATTTCTGGGACGTTCTTTGGGGTCTATGTGATCGTGCATAACCTCAACATCCCCCTCATCGTGCAGCCTCAGTTGCTCTCGGCTCTGTCCTACCTCTCTTGGGCACAGGTGCGCGTGTGTTCTTGAGGGACCTGTTCTGTCAGGACTGATGTTCGATTTTTTTGTTTCGCAGTGTCTATACTATGGGAGGAAGTGGTCGCGGCTTATGTCCATGTTGGCGTACGTCGCGGTCGTTCTCGTGTCTGGAGGGTTCGAAGCCGGAATGGTCTTCGTGGTCAAGGTGAAAGTTGCTCATCTTCGCGCGTGCAGTTATACATTTGCTGACTGGACGAAATGCCGTAGCCGGCGTATGAACGCGGCAACGAGCGACCCTTGCAATTCTTTGGGGTCCTCAGCACCGTTTTGCTCTCCGTTGCCCTCGTGTGAGCACCGGAAGACGCCGCGTCGTCTGGAACTCTGTACGCTGACCTAGATCCACTGTAGGCCCCAGTATTATGAGATCTACAAACACAAGGAAGTCGTCGGCATCTCCATCCTGTTCATGCTCGTCGACACCGCGGGTGGGGTTTTCAGCAACCTCTCTCTTGCTTTCAAGGAGAGCTTTGACGTCGTCGCGGGAATCACTTATTCGCTCGTTGTGGTGCGCCGCCGTTCTGTCTCCGTTCTCTTTTGTTCTACCTTTGACTGATGTTTGTGTATGGGGTAGGTTCTGGACAGTGTCATCATTGTTTGCGCCATCATCCTCAATCCTAAAGCCGCGCGTCGTAAGAAGCACCAAGCTGCTGCCGAGGCGTCGATACCGGACGAAGAACGCGGTGTAATTGGGCAATCTGTTCGACCGGAAATTCTTCACCACGACCAGCAATCGCCGACCCAAGCTGAACATCATCTTCATGAGAAGCCAAATATGCACGAGACACGAGATCCTGATGTGCCACGAAGGAACGGGCTGGTCACAGAAACAGATACAGTAGAGAAGAGCTCTGAATGCTAGTTTTTGGATTGATATCGTACTAGTTACATGTATGCAACCGTACATCACACCAATCACCACATATGTAGACTACTTCATGCATTTCGCATGACTTCGGTTGCCTTTGGTGAACCCCTCCTTTTGCAGGCACCCGTCACGAACTTTGATGTACGTACTTAGAATTCGTATGTAAACACGTCCGACCTAGGGAGCTATACATGCACGCTCGATGATGAAGATGTTCCGTTCTATCAAAACATCTACCACGTAGGATGATGAGACAGTAGGTGATCTGCAGAACGAGCGAAAACGTGTTCGCGTGTAATCTCGCCGTACAGTTTAACGCCAAGGCGGTGGAGGATAGACGCCGCGCAAGGAGTAGATAAATACGGCAGCTTGAGAACATACAGACACACTCACTAGCAGAGCTTGAGACTAACGAGGAGGATGAGACACAGAGTATTTGGTATTGGACAACATGAGCTTGGAAAGTGTGACAGTAAGTACTAGTTGTCCAGGGTTTATGAAAGAAAAGGTTTTCCCACGCTGGGGTTCTCCGTGATTGGCGCCAAGATCCAACATAGGCATATGCTGCATACTGCCGAAAGATCGAGGCGTCCACGGACCCTGTTGAACTTGTTGTGATTTTACTGGGCGACTTATCGTTGCGCTTCTCTGCAGGCTTTGAATTCCAGGGTCACCGGCTTCGGTTTGGCTCTAGCTACTACGTATGTCTCGGAAGCACCCCGGTGGTCATGTACTCCCAGACAATCCGACATGGCTGGAGTTCCCCCGCTCAGACGGGAATGCCAGCGAGCTACCCAAAAATACCACCAGGATCGTAGACGCAGAAGGCCAGGTGAACTACATGCGTCTTATCGAGATGCACGAGAGCCTCGCTGTAATGTGGCGAGTGTCAGTTGGGTCAGCTTTGGCTACCCGGATGGGTCTGCCTGGTAAGTCTCCAGTCGTGGTCGTGATTATGGCGGCTCCTCTGACCCTACCTCTACAAGCGGGCCCCAAGTATGTGCTGAAAGCATGGCCCACTGGTTACCAGCTATATCATCATCAAAAAGGTCCTGCGAAGGCTCCACGACATGATCCATATCTCTACGGTATGCATGCTCGCTAGTGCGAGGGATAGATCCACTCACCTGTTCCCCTAGGCTCTGTGAACGTGAATCGATTCCGCTCGACAAATGAGTTTATACCACACGCGCTCTGGCTCATGACTGACGAGACGATGAACCGAGCCAACTGTCAATGCAGATATTGCACCAAGCAACCCCAGCGGATCATATCTGACACAATGGGTCTCAGCGCAAGACGTTCTGCTTCTGTTGCTGCTGCACTGCCCCCATCTGTCTCTCGTCCTCGACCTCGACGCGATGTCGAAACGCGTCAACGAACTCGGCAAGAACGCGCTGCCACCAAGCCTTTTGCGGCCGTCCGTCGTGCACCAAAGCCTCTGAAGGTGCTGGTCGGGCCGACTCAGTATATATCACCCGAGCGCGACCTCGACATTCGGGCATCCCTAGGATATACCCCTGGGCAAAGTCCTCGGAGGTACCGGAAGGGTGAGCTGCTGTGGTGTCATCTTGACCCTTCGATTCGCGGTCGTAGTCCCGAGGAAGATATCATGTTCTGGCCCGGAATCGTTGAGGAGGTTCTTCTCAAATCGCGTCCTGTGCCGATTCCCCTTCCTGAGGACGATGTGACCATGGAGCATCTGTACGCTGAGGCTCGGGACGAAAGCCCAGAACCAGGAGAACCGCAAGCCGACTCCTCCACCGCAGCGCCCTCTAGTGCATCTGCAACATTGCCTGTAGAGGCTCCGGGTAAGGTTCCATGGACGGTAGAACAATGGTACGTCTACAGAGTCAAGTTGCTCGGCACTACCTACGGCGTACATCGGCGGGACGAGGAAGTCCTGCCATACCTCGCGTACGCGCCCTCGGACCGTCTCCTGAGTCGCGTTCGGGAGGAGCTTGATCCATACCTGCAGAACGTTTCGATAGAGGAGATGGATCGCGACATCGAGCAATACATGTTCCCGTTCGACCCAACGGAGGAGCCAGCCGACGAGCAGGGCATTCAGGCGAAATATCGGAACGCTGTCGCCCCGTACACGATGGCCATCCAAATCGCTTCTAACGTCGCGCAGTATTGGCTTCCTACTGACGAGTGGGAATGCACGTTCAGCCTCCCCACACCCCCCTCCCCTCCTCGCTCTAAAACCCAACAACCGCCACCCCCTCGCCCACCCCCGGAGCCTCAACCCCAAAACACGTCACTCCACTCCCTCATTCAACAGTCCCTCAGCAATAACGCGATCTCTCCTTCGACGGCGCCTGGCCCAAATAGTGCAGTGGCGGAACCGGAGAGCATCAGCATGGTCGGACGTGCCCCACGCTCAACGAACAACATTGCGCAGAGCGTCATACAGACACGTTTTCAGGGCTTATGGTGGGGGACTGAACGGATCTGGACGGACGAACTCGTGCGGCTCAAGATCGCTCGAGCTCAATTCGCGCCGAAGGGTACGGACGTGATCTTCCCCCCAGCTGGCCCATCCGCGAGCACTTTGGCGCATGCCAGGGATACCTCTAATGGGGTTGAGATCAACATCGAGAGGCTCGGGGCGGCAGACAAGGGCTTGTTCCTCCGCTTGGAGGGTCTCGTCGTTGTCGATGTCCCACTCGGTGACGGGTCGTTTACCAAGGAATGTCGGGCAAGCGGTATGCTGTACGAGCTTGTGGACGAAGATTGGGAGGAGGAGGACCCTGCGGTCCGGGACCGCGAGGTCAATGGGAAGGGTAAAGGCAAAGCCCGCGAAGAGACAGACTGTCAGTTGTTTCGTATGTTGTTTTGTTCTGTTACTGACCAGTCTGCTATAGTCCCTATGTCCATCTCACAGGGTCCAGACGCGCCGTCCTTGATGACACAGCCCTCGCCATTGAAACCCCCTCCACTGCCCAACCCTGACCCAACTGTGCCGACATCGGAGACCGCGTCTGCGGTACTCTCTCAAATATCTTCAGCTGCTGCTCCCACCGCTCCTTCGGCATCAGAGAAGCAGGCTCAAATATCTTCAGCTGCTGCCCCCACCGCCCCTCCGGCATCAGAGAAGCAGAGTCGCATTTCAAATGGCCAACTTGCCCACCCTGTCCTGTCAACATCATATCCACTCCCTCCAGCGAGCAAGGGGTTCAGGTTCCGACCGATTCTCCCGTCTGGACATGAAGTGGTGCTCTCCCTGTCGCTCATCAGCGGAAGGTACTACCCAGGTTTGCTTCAACACCCGCTACTACAGCAGGCGTTGGAAGAAGGGTTGTCCAAACCGGAAAATGTGTTGCAGTACCGACATCTGTGGTCGCTGGATGGGATCTCTCCGGGAGTGCACCAGTCTATGGACCCGAGGTTCTGGAGGGGCTCGCGGGTTGCCGCGTTCCAGGATGCCGACAAAGAGGCACGAGAGCGGTTTAAGGAGATGTGGGAGGAGACGAAGATGGCCCGGTTACACCCGGAAGTACAGGGAAGAGCTGACCATGTAGGCATGGATGTGGATTAGTTGTATTGTATGTGATATTGTTGTCTTATTAACTTGCTAGTCACATTGACGCATTCGGCAGACAATGCTACGCAGAAAATTGGAGAGAGGTGGAATCATACACAGTCTATTGGGATGTGATGACCTTGTGACTGCGTTATATGGTATTTATCAGGTCTTGCCCATCGCTGTTGGGGAAAGGCCGCGGCGGGTCTACCATACTGAGAAACGATCAGGTCCAGGTTGGATCATTCTTTCGGGTTATTTTCAGGGAGACATGGTACCTCACTGTTTGAACTTGGTACCATTGCAACTCACCTGGAGACTCACCTGGGGCTGGTAGTGCTTGGTCCCGTCTTACGACAGGAAAGGCGAATCATTTTCGATGCGTCTCACATGTGAGACTGACAAGCCTAGACCTGGCAATACGATCGTTGACATAACGCTGACTTGGGCCAAAGGTGACCCTGTTGTCAACGTGTACGCGCGCGGACGTTACTACTCTTGGAGGAGAACTCCATGCAGGAACTTAGGCAAAGCATGCCTCGTGAGCTCTCTAAACGTAGTCGCACGGGCCCTTTCTTCATAGTCTTGCTTGCATTGCAGGAACACAATCGACGAGGTGAACGACAGGCTGACACCACTGCCTGGCATCTCTGCCACCCCTGGGGGTTGTCTAGATGACAACCTCTAGGACGCCACGCTGCTCTTGTGCATTGCGTGGGCTCATCTCTTGCACTCGAGTATGTACACTGTGGACGCTCGTCGGGAGCACGAAGATTTGTATCCCGTCATGTTCTTCATGTTCTTCTAGCGTCACTGTGATTATGTATGCGTGACATCTGCTAACGGTGCAAACTCCATGTCAGGACCCAGCGTATATGGGGCAGCATTGCATACCCCGCCCCGTCGTTCCGTCTCGCGCGCAGTCGAGGAGCCGTTGCAGGAACTTGAGGGCAACGTCTGGAGAAACGGGTTGGTGAGCACCCTTTCTCCGCTTTCTTCTCTTGGTCGTTACATTTTCACTGCCTCCTTTCCCGCGTTCCGTAGTCATCCGCAACCCGCACGCAGTTGGCAAGGTCTCTGACGAAGTAGTTGATGATTTGCTCGACACGGCGATGCCTTTGGCGTGCTCTCAACTGCAGGTCCACGGCGGGATGCTGGATCGGCGGCTCCGCCTAAGTGCACTATCGCCTGCTCGCATCATTGTCGTCTCTCTTTCGAGATTTGAATAGCTACCCACACGCCCTACGTTGTGATTCACTGTAACTCGGAGAACCTCACGTCTTTGACGGCATTATACAAACAAACTGCAGCTTCGGCTTTATCGTGAAGAATTTTGATATCTGATGCATGCCTGAGCTGGCGCTGTGAGGTGTTCATAGGACGGTGAACTATTGTTCCCTAACAATGATAATGTTCTTGGCTGTGCACATTCGGAAGCTTTGACTCTGAGAGTTGGTTGCCCCGCGGCTAAACCGGCGACTATTTGTGGAGTTTTCCGTGTGATACGAAGTAGTTGTTACCAGTCAATAAACCAGCGGTAACGGGAGAGTGTAACGAGTTTGTAAAGTGTGACGGGTAGAGTAAGCAAATTATCGAGTGCGCCTAACTGCGGCTACTAAGGAACGCGCTGTCAGATTGGTCGGGTCATTGCTCATCTCTCCCGTACGACCACCATCGTCGAAATCCTTTTGTCCTTGTCCTCTGCATTGCTGGTCGTTGACGAGCAGAGGATCCGTCGTGTCCTTTCCTGCAACTTGTTGCCTATACCCCTCTGGATTTCCTGCGACATTAGTTTGACTCGGCGGATCCTCTGAGGCGCGAATCTCGACCGGATTCTCTGCCGTCACTCCATTCCAACCCTCATCCTGACCTCCCGTTCGGCCTATCTGACCGTTCCCTGTCCATCGCTTTCGCTTTCGCACTGTCTCGCTCCTTGTTATGGTCTCTCTTACTCTCACGTCTCCTCGGTCTTCTAGCATACTCTCGTCTTCATCTAAGAACAGTATCAGCAATGTACCACCATCGTCCTCGCCGTCTATCCCGCCACCACCGTCCCCGTCCATCTCCGCCACTTCCACCTCGAGCTCGTCTAGTGGCCGCTTGAGTAGAGCTGATGATGGTACGCTCGCTCACGTTCAAGAGTGATACTCGCACCCCGTAGCTGATGAATATTCCCCATCGCATCAGAGGACGTCACTGTTATTGTGAAACGCGCATCCGTCTTGTCGAACATGTCAAAAAGGAAAGAAAGGAGCCAAGAGTACGTTAAGCCACCATATGTTTTCAGCGTGCCAACGTATCTGAGCCCACGCTCCCCTGGTGCAGCGACTTGCGCCTTCTCGCCGTCTCAACACATATGACAGAACTCTCGTACTCAATATCGGATATTCAGACTCGCATCTTCGGTGAGTCGCTCGGCGGATTCTGGCGATTCAACGTCGACTGACCTCCGTTTGAACTATCGTAGAAATACAGGAGTTACGGCACAAGTCGCAGTCATCCGGCGACGCGAACAGTGCAACAAGTGTGATTGATCAGTCGCTGGTTAGCCTTGACGAACGCCTTGAGACTGTTTTGAAGGGCATCAAGACCGTCAACGACTCATTAGAGCCGCTCTTGAACCGCGCAGAACGCACTCCAACATCAGTGGATGCAAACACAGAGGAGGAGTCGGGTACATTGCGCAAACATGCTGCGCTTATGGTAGAGTGGGAAGCGGTGCAGAAGGATATCCAGGTTTTGAGAGAAGAGCTGAAGGAAGACAAATGGTTGACCGTTTTCCGCACGGTGACAGACCAAGCAGATGGCATGATGTCAAGCCTGGAGAAAGCTGTCAACCGATGTCAGGTATGTTGCAAGGGTCTTATCACATAGACCATGCTGAAGGGGACGGAACACAGGACTTCATGTGGCAAGTGCAGAAACGAGGTCTGGACGACTCAGTGACCTCGTTCAATTCTTCGTCATTAGGACGCGCCGATAGGTCGCCTCTCACATACGACACTTTCATCGCGCTTCTAGAATCATTCGAGGCGAAGAAGAAGTGCGTTCTCGCTGATCAATGGCGATTGTCGTATTGACAGGTGGCTTCTTAGGCACTACATGCCGGCTACCACGAAGGTATTGTCCATAATTGATAAAGGAGTACAAGATCGTGTAACAAAGAATGGCGAATGCTTACGACGGCATGCGGAGTGTACCCAGCGCTGGCGCAATTTGAGGGAACGAATAGCGAGGACGGACACTGATATGGACAACATGCGGCGGCTCCTCCTGCAAGGCGCCGACTCTGCATTGAGCTCGGAAGGGTCGAGCCAGTCAGCTATGACATCGGTGTCCAAGAACGGGTATCTTGCAACCCCTCCCAGCGGTGAAAAGAAGGGCCGCTCACCCAGTAGTGCGAACACTATCTCGCGATCCATCTCTCCATTCCGCAAGATTGCCCGGAAACTCAAAGCGGCGGGATCTGGGACGAAATCCCCCTCTCCAGGCAAAGCCACACCAGTCCCGTCCAAGAGTCCCGCTCCCTCGCGGATGCCTTCCTCGGAACCTACACGCACCCTCCGTCATAGGTCGTCTATGTTCAATTTCTTCAACGGTGGCCAACCCCCCACGCCGACCACCCCCGACCGTCCCACCCACAAATATAGTAACAGTCTCACCCCTGATAGTTCCCCGTCGAAGCAATTCCACGCAAACTCCACTCTCAAGAGTCGACCTGCGTGGAATAGCTCGACCAGGCTGGAGCATGAAGAGAAGTTGGGCACTGTGAAGCAGTCCTCACGGAGACCGTCCGTGTCGCGCCAGCGGACTTCAGAAGATATACCCCCTGTTCCCCAGTTGTACAAACGGAGCCTATCGCGAAGCTCTATGGCCTCATCACGGCCGTGGTCCCCTGTAACATCTTCTGTTTCTACTGCACAATCTTCGACCACGCCGTTTTCTATGTATCGGCCGCCCTCGCGTTCTCACACGCCAGCGGGCCTACCTCTAACGACAACCACAGTAGCATCTATATCTCCTCCGCGGATACGTCCAAAGACACCTAGCCACATCCCTGCTCCCTCCACACACCAACGCTCCTTCTCAGGCGAGATAAGCCCGACGTCTCTCATGCAGCGCGCTCTGTCGCCAACTATGTCCGTCTCGGGAAGCACGAACAACTTCCCTGCCAGGCCGCCTAGTCGCTCGATGATACCAATACCAAGCGTGCACGTCTCGTCGGCGTCGCGGCCGGGCACCGCCATGTCGTACCGTCCGGACAGTGCAATGTCCTTCCATATGTCTGCGGCCCGCGCGCAGACCCCTGAGGGCATCTTGCGAATGACACCGCGCCCTCGCGCTCCGCCCTCCAGCTTCAAGGACGGCGCGAGCCCGCGCACCCCGGCTTCACGCCCTGGTTCTCGCGCTGGGGCGGCTACCCCCGATACATATCTTGGAGAGCCGGTGCACCTCTATGTGCCCGGGAACCACAGGGACCCACTCGACATGGAGGTGGCGACCGTTGTCAACTCGACTCCCCATGCGCTGGTTATCGAGCGTGTCGATCCTCCGCTGAAGAGCATTCCGAAGGAGGGAGAGGAGGTTCGGGCGCAGTACGCGTTCTCGAACCAGCTGGGCAGGAAAGTTGTTACGTGTAAGCTTACGACAATGACGCGTTCTGGTAAAGGCACGACGAAGAAAGTGATGTGCCGTGTAGGTGGAGGTGCGTCGAGTTTTCTTGCGGGTGCCCGTCTGACGACTATGGAGCTTTGGAGTCAATAGGCGAATCATCATTATATACAGATACTGATTACACGACACTGCAGGCTGGCAAGATCTCCAACTTTATGTTATGACTCGTCAATCTGCGCTATGAGGAGGGGAGCGGAAGGAGTGTTCTGGGTATCTTGTGGGGCGGAACTGGGAGCTCTGGATCATATGGATCGAAGGACAGTTAATCGGCGACACTACAATACGACGATCTCCCATCGTAATTCTTGGCGTATGTCCATCTCTCACGTTCGTTTATGCAACCATGCCTTGTGCAGCAAACTGCTTTCGGTGTGCCATGTGTTTGCATGCGAGACAGGTTGCGATGTGTTAGGTGTGACGATGGGGGGTAGCGATTAGTTAGTGGGCATCTTAAGGCATGTTGTGCGCAGGCCGTCTCCCGCCCACTTCGCGACCTCAACGAGGAGTTCGCGTTTCTTCTCTGCGCCTGACGCCGACCGCAACTCGTACAGCGTGGCTGAAGCAACAAATGTTAGATGCGTAAGAAGGTAGCAGAGATTGGGTGGGCTGACTGACAGAGGTTGAAGAGAAAGGGTTCGGCGGTGACGATCGTAGCGGGTGAAGTGCGGAGAGCGTTTTCGAGCACTTCGATTCCCTAAGATGCAGGTCAGTCAAATGTTCTACATGATTGGATGGGTGGTTCCCAGTGGCCCAAATGTCGTAAGGATGCGAGAAACTCCGCTCTCTGATCTCAACTTCCGTGTCACAGAGCAGAGAGGCCTTGAGGATCATTTGACAGGTAGACTCACCTCCCGAAGTTTCCCTTGGTTCAGGAACGCCACCGCGAGATTGTTGATGGCCTATCGAACCGAACCGGTCACTCTCACCGACCAGCCAGCGGACGTAAGAGACACGCACCACAAAGTTCTCAGGATCTGCGTTGAGTATTTTCTGCAGCTCGTTCGTCGCGCGCTGCCAGTCGCCCTCAGCGGACGCGAACAGCGCGGCGTTCATACACTTCAGAGTCGGGTCCGCGGTCGGGTCCTCTGCGACGGCGGCGAAGTGCTTCGCTGCCATTGCTATGTACCCTCCCTGGAGGTACACCCGTGCGACCGCAGAGCGGAGTGCCGGCGAGGTGATGTTTCCGTGCTGGAGGCAGAGCGGCTCGAGCAGCTTGGCTGCAGCGGCGAAGTCCTGTGTGCCGAACAAAAACATACGTACATACGTGAGTAGGCCGCGGGAAGGGCACTCGAAGCAATGCAAGCGAATGAGAGCTGTCACCTTACCTTCATCTCGATGAGCTGCGACGCGATGATGAGACAGACTCGGGACCCCCGCTCCGTCCACATCGCCGAGGTCGCCTGGTCCGTCTTCGCAGCGCGCGCCTTGGACTTGCATCGTTGCAGCAATGCCGCGAGCGCGTCGAGGTAGCCCATGTGGTCGCCCGCCCAGTACTTCAGCTTCGCGTAGAGGACCTCGAGCTCGAAGGGAAGCATGCGGTCGAACAAGAATGCTCGCGTCTCCGGGGGCTCGATTGCGTGCAGGACGGTGAAAAGATTCGTGCATTCAGCGGACGTCTGGTTGAATAGACGCATTCGTGCCAGAGACGACAGACGGAGGTACCATAACTACACAGTGTCACTCATGCAGTGCGGGGGAAGGGTGCCATCTTGGACTCACGGACAGGATGTACGAAACTTCTTCTGGGTCAGCCTCGACAATCCGGTCTCGGGCTTGTCTTGCGATTGCTCTCCAACTATTCGTCATCTGGGAACAACTCGGTCAACTCATGTTTCAGCCAGAGCACCGCAGCTCACTCACAACCAACGGATGCATCTCACCACCCATGCGGGCGTAATCACCCGTTAGATCTCGCGGGGGACGCTTCTCAGGCGGTATGTATTTGGTCAGGAGTGTACTCAGTGAGTCTGTCTAACGTTACACGACGACGAATAATTTACAGAGCTCTTAGATAACCACCACGTCAGAGATGAAAAGAGCGGAGAGCGTACATTTGGAATGGGCAGGAACATTGTCGGAAGGATGAGGCCAGGCAGATACAAATCGGGGACTTCTTCCTCATCTTCGTCATCACTGGGTAGTGCCGGAGTAGGCGGTACTGATTTGTTGAGGTTGGGAGATCGGGGTATAGGGATAGTGGTTTGTGGGGGCGCAAGTGCAATCTCCTCAGCAGAGGGGGTGGACCGCATGGTGCCTTCCGAGACATCTTCAGAAGACCCTACGTCCGGATCCTCAATGAATGGATTTGGTACTTCCGGCTCACCAACGGGAGCCGGAGGTGAAACGAGAGGTGTTTCTCGCGCCATCTCCATCGAGGCCGAAAGCTGTGAGTCCAGGGTGGAGGATAAACGCTCGTTAGACCGGCCCCCCTCTGCGAGAGTTGACGGCTCCGACGCCGTTACACCCGACCGGCCCCCCTCTGCGAGAGCTGACGGCTCCGACGGCGTTACACCCAGAGGATCCATATGAGGGATTGTGCGTGTAGAGTCAGAAATCGGATCTGGACAGAGCTGTTCGTCTGCCAATGGAGGTGATAGCGCTGAATCCTCCTGTGAGACTGGAGCGAGCTGTTCGTCTGCCAATGGACGTGATAACGCTGATGAGACTGGAGGCTCCCAAGGTTCGAGTGGAGGAGGTGAAAGATTGCGAAGATCCTCGATGAATGTATGCTCCTCCGCAATCCCGAGAGGTACGGCAAGGGCACTAAGGCCTATAGGTGCTGGTGGGATAGACAAAGGCTCGAGATCCTCGTCCTCGTCAGGTAGTGCGATATCACAAGGCTCAAGAGGGGGTAGCGGGACTTCCCAAGGTTCAAAGGGAGGTAATGGAACTCGGCAGGGGTCAACTACTTCGTATGTTTCGTTTGAAGTTAGAACGGCCTCGTTGTTCGCTATAGCGGGGACCACGATCTCGTTCGCGTATAGGACGAGGTTCTCGAGGGGAGCTGTGAGCGGCTCGAAGGAGACGATCAAGTTCCGTTGCGCGAGGGCTGGTTCAGACTCGTTCGAGGGGAGAGCAAGAGCCTCGAGAGGAGCGGTGAGGGATTCCGGAGGTGGGATGCGGAGGGATAGTCCACTAATGCTCCGTCGATCCTCCGGTACAGATGGGACCTTCCCGGGTGACGAACCTGAGGATGAAGACTCTACCTGATGCCCTGATTGCGAGTGAACCTCGTGATACGAGGGGCCCGTGCTTGAGTTGGTGCGAGAATGAGCTGAACTCAACGAGCTAGAATCTTCGGAGTCGCTGAAGCGTTTGTCGATACCGCCAGCTGAAGTCCTCCTAGATAGAGTATCGTCGCTTGTATGTGTGCGAGGAGAAGCAGGGAAGGTGACGGGATGATGATTGTCGGGAACGACGTTGAGGATGAGAGGAGAGGGATGAGCGTCTTCAGAGGCGCTGGCACGTCGATGGCTGCGTAAGGAAATGTGGCTCATCCGTCTCTTCAATCCGCTCACAATGCGCTTGACCCCTTTGAGCTGCATATCCGAGGAATGGTCTGGAGACACTGTCGTCGGCGTCGCCGTATGCCGTGACGGCGAGGAAGAGGGAGACTTGTGGTGAATGAAAGGCATGGTAGTGAGAGAGTATTCACATCTGTTCGTGAAAGGGAGAGGGGGCTGGATTGCAGCGTTTTATACACGTTCTGCTCTATTATGACTTCCGCGCGCCACTCGTGCTTGTTCGGCGTGGGGGTTGCGCCCGGAGCGATCTGGATATGCTTGTCCGCGGGTGACATCGGGGTCGGATGGCGGATGAACAGCATCTTTTTCCGTATTCGTGCTATCGCCTCGCGGATTTCTGCAGACAAAACTCCACGCTCCAGCCGGATGTCAGGCATGCATGATGCGTGCTCAATCTCCGTTTGTCCATTGTTCGCTCTGATACATGCGTTAACGACTGCTGAAAAGCTACGCTGGGGTAGATGGTGGCGTGAGTTGTGCACAGCTGGCTTGTGTCTAGGAACGTTCCAGGCGTCTGGACCGTCTTAGCGCGGAGTACGAGACTGGTCGGAAGCGAGGTCGTTTGCATATCTGCATAACCATCTGTTGATTATCTACTCTAGGGAATCATGAGACCTGTGAGTCTCGCCTGACATTGTGGGGTATCCATCCAGCTACCGGAGCCTTCAATTTATCCGGACGATTGAACTTGAATGTTGCGATCATTGCGAACAGTTGCTGGCGTACCTCAGGCTAGCATTTCATGCATAGCAGACTCGGACTGTGCCACTGTGGCGATTCCCGTAGCTGGCTTATAAGCTAGAGTAAGTAATATGTCATTGTCAGGAATCGAACTCTAGAATAAGTAGGTGAGCCAATTACGGTGAATCCACTGAGTCCTGACCATGCATTCGTCATTCTACACATATGCCTGGCAAGCATACCCGAATCACAGACCGTTTGTTTGTTACACGTCCTCCGCTTCCTTCGCACTAACCATGAAGTCGCCTCCGTAGTACGAGATGGTAGCGGGAGTGGCTGTACAGGCCCTACCCTACTATGATATTTAAGTTCCTTGGCCGCAGTGGTTACTGCGAACCGACATACTAGTAAGTACCAACGAAGAAACGGCTTGTCAGTTATGCCTAGGTTGTACTTCAACTGTCCTTCAATCTGACTGTGGACACTACTGCTATCAGACGCTTATCATGACATACGCATTGGAGAGTGCCATATCGTACACTTCGTAGGTCCCTATGCACGGTACGACCTTCAAGATGAACCCTGAGACAATAACTTGCTTTCCGTGTCATTGAGCGGCCGCCACCTCCATTTAGCACCATCTACAAGAGCGGGTTCACGCTCGTCTGCTTGTATTGCGAGTGTTGATAGTTCATGTCCTGCTCGTCAACGACCTTGTGCCACGACAGATACATTGTATCGGTAGTCACGGTGGCTACAAGACTGGGTCTAACTACCGATGGTTCCCTGGCGTCTTACCTGATAAACTAGAGAAGATGAGTTGCAGGCCACGACTTGGTATGAGCTTTACCAACGGACAACGAGTGGTCGCAAAAAAGATGGAAGTGCTGGCTGCGACATCCGACGAGGTTTGACCTTTGCCCATCGCCTATTCCTATACAAAATGCGAGCTGACGGGGACATCCCACAATCCTCCGCAGTGGAAGATTAAAGTGAGAGGATGATGATAGGCTTTGTTCCTATACTATGAGTATGTCAAAGACCATCATCCCTCGCATTCATATGTTTCCCGTGCCCAGTCTCGTCGATGTGCACATTCGTGCATATGCAGAAGAGTGGAGTTGGAAGAAACTCGTCGTGAACAAGAAGTGGCTAGCGGATGTAACGTTAGTCGTGCGCCTAAGCTGAGACTCTTTGACGCGTATTCTCCAGGAGCAAATCGATAAGAAATGAGCTCATTGTGCCAAAGTATATACAGAGGATTCTCTTAACTTTCTGGCACCAGACAAACCTTGACATTATCGGTGTTATGAGTGGGTGATGACTATGGAATCAAGACTGTGCGTCAGCCTTAGATAATTTACCACGTACCAAACTGACAAAGTGTTGTTGCGGGGAAAAGCCAGTCTGCTCAGTCTAAAAGCAGGTGCAACGAGAGACGATTTGCATCTTGAGATGATATGTCGCACATGTCGCACAATCGCCGACAGTACACGAATTATCATGTGCAATCGACGAAGAATACATGCTAAGGACAATGGAGCACATTGAGGAGCCTACACCTTGCTCTTTTTGTCCGTATACGCCTTCAGTCTGGTCATCAGTTGTGAGTACAGGATGACGACATGCACAACGATACGAAGATGCTTACCGTTGATAGTCTCTATCGACCTTCGCCTTCGTATCCTTCTCGCTGTTACCACCTACCCCTCCCCCTCCACCGCCTGCCTTTTTCTTCTTTTCTTTCCTCAGCCGCCGTTTCTCTTCTTTCTCAGCTTCTTCGCTCATAGCGAGCAGGTCCTTGATCGAAGGCAACGCGGACGATGCGAGCGGCTGCAGCCGCATTGGCCTCTCCTCTTCCTCCAACTCGCCATCCTCTTCGTCCGGCGGAGGTCCGTGTTGCGGGCCCGCTCGTCTGTGAGGGGACATCGACCGAGATTCAGATTTGCTGCCATGTGCTGCTGGGAGCGGAGGGGTCGGTTCTTGCTCATCGTCGGACGTTGCGAGCCATTTCCCGGGACGCGAGGGCGCGCTTTCTCGCACCTCGCCCTCTTCATCGTCGTGCGGCTGCGATGGGGCTGCGCGAGCGCCGCCCTCTTCGTCGCTTTCGTCGTCATCACCCAGGTCGACGCCCGTGTACTCGCCCGCACCAGCAAAAATTTCGAGATCTTCGTCGAGAGGTGTAGGCTCTGGCTCTGGGACAGGATGGTGCACGATGGATGGGTCTGCAGACGTTGTCTCCGGACCAGCAGCCTCGGATGGACCAGCGGGCTGAACAGTAACCTCACTCTGGGCGGTGGACGGCTGTGTGGTAGCACCCGCTACGACCTTCCGTTTCTTCTTCTTCCGTTCGCCATTATCCTCCGCCTCACCTGCCTTCGCTTTCTTCTTCCGCTTCACCTTCCCCTCTGCTGTTGCACTGCTGCTTCCAATAGGCTTGAATCCGATTGCCTTGAACTTGCCCGCTTGCTTGGCCTCCTCGAGCGACTTGTCCGCTATGCTCGGAGCGGAGGGAGCGCTCCCTGCGACAGAATCACCCCGTTTGCTCTTGAGCTCGCGCAGGATCTCTTCCTTGGTGCGCTTCTTGGGCAGAGCGGTAGACTCACGGAACGCCTCCTCGAGAGAAACGTCCTCAGTCGCGGCAGTTTCTGCGGCGACTCGCGCTCGGTTCTGTTCTAGGAGTGCGAAGTCGAGGCCTTTGACAAGCACGGTGTGTTCGCTGTCTCCGCCAAGGTACTTGCGCTGTTCCTCTACCTACGGTTGGGATGTACACAATGTGATGCTCGTCGGCACGTTAATGATCATAAGGGAAAGGGTATGCGGCGTACAGCTTGTCGGTCCTCGTTCTCTGCATTCCTGCGCTCAAAGTCTTCTGCAAGGGCTTCAACCTAATGTCGTACAAGCATGAGTGAGGATGGTGGGCAGGACTGCGGGCACTAGCCATTCGCGTGGTTTGCGACCGCTTGACTTATTGACCATGACATGTTTGCTTACAACTTACCTGAGCATAGTCATTATTGACACCAAGCCTCCGCTCCGTCGCCCGATCTCGATACGTCTCTCCCTTCACATTCTTCTTCAGTGTCCGCGGCTTGAACGCAGGCTGTGATGCATCTACAGTCTTCTGTTTCTTCTTGGCGGTACTCGCGGCGGCAAGGAGAGAGCCGCGCACACGCGCTGAAGATGCGGCAGACGCAGCAGGAGAGGACGATGATGATGGCTTCTGTAGGAGTTTGCGGAACGACTCTTGGTCCATGGTGAATTGCAATTAAGTACTAGTTAGTAGTTCAAAGTCAGGACTAAGAGGAGTGGACGCCCTTGGGCGCCTAGAGTCCTTTAGAGACGCCGGGCACAAGCGTCAGTGCGACACCACTGGAAATATTGTAGCGTTTATATCCTCATGTAGCTTTTCCCCGTTGCTGGAGCAAAGATTTCAGTTTCCCGGGGCCGTCTAGCATGATGATGTTCACTTGAAGATGTTGCATGTTCACTCAAACTCACTGCCACCTTCCGACCACGATGATAGCACACTAAACAGCGCTAGCTAGGCTTCTTTGAATTTACATTCTTCTCTTCTACTTGATAACTACCACCTCCTGCTTCTTTGGTTGTAGTGCGAGATACGGCGTATGTAACAAACGTGATGAGCGCGCTAATCGTAAGATGGGAGAGGGAGAGGATGATACAGACGCGGGAGCGTGAACGCCGATGGGACACAAAGTCAACCGGAACGAGCCAGAGAGACAAGACAGAAAGATACGTGACGGAGAGGCTTGACAACGCGGTGTACGGTACGCAGTACGCTAGAGTCTGAGGAATTGGCCAGAGGTCCGATACGTGCGATGGGGGAGTCAGGGACAGTGGAGAGTTGATGCGGATTAGTGCGAGGTACGGATAGGTGCACCCGGCACGCCGGGCGGCGAACGAACGGCGCTGCAGCGCGCATATATACTAGGTAGGGACGAGAACGGAGGGAGTGTAGGGTGACGTGAGGAGCGGCCGGGCTAATCGTGAGGTGTATTGGGGGGACGGAGGGAGAGAATGCAATGTCCGTCTGTGGGTCTCGGTATCTCAGGTTGTCAGTCTGGGCTCCGCCGGTGATGACGCATGCGTCGTGCAGCAAGACGCATAGACAGGTATGGTATGTGGGTGTGCGTGGGGACGGGAAAGGCGCGGGGGGATAATCGGTAATAGTAGATGTGACATGCGAGAAATGAGGGTGGCGTTACGACGCGGTATGCTCATGCAGCACTGTACAAGAACAAGTTGTTTGTTGCAGCAATCTGCGCGGCAGGGGGTGATTTCAATACATAGAGGGGGAGACCATTGTCGCAGATACTCACCGCGATGGTGTTCTCCCTCGGATGCCAGCTCGCATGCAGAATCTTCTTGTTGAAGTCGAGCGTCTCAAGGGCCATGTTCTCTCTCATACCGCCTTGTCGCAAGCCGTTCTTCATCCCCGTCTTGTTGCCAGGTAAAGGGCCACCAATCTTTTTCGCCTTGAAGGCAGATTTGTCGGCTTGCAGCACGACATCATTGAGCGTTTCCACGTCATATATCCGGAAGTAATTGTGGTATGACCCGGTGAGAATGTTCCTATATGAAAGTGATGGCGGAGTTAACGGTCAGCGGGTGATCGATGGTGACCATCTGGTGGTAGAGTGGAGCTAAGTGCTCATGTGAGGAAGGATAGCTCACTTGTCATCGCCACTCCACACACACTCGAACTTGTCGAAGATGCAATCATTCTCATAGAGATCGCACAACTTCCCGCGAAGGTGGTCATGTATCGGGATTGTCTTGAGTGGTCGATTCTCCATATTGATATCCCAGATCTTGAGGTTAAGGTAGTCGCGCGACAGGATGTACCGCCCGTCGTGACTGAACTTCACGTCTGAAATTGAAGAGATGATCTCTGAGAAGAATGAGCGATTTGTTGGATCTTCCTCCTCCTCGAACACTGTTGATTGGGAACTAATCAACATCAGATGTGATAATATACACGGGATGACGTACTCTTTGCGTGCTTATCGCACAAGGCAGAGTCCCGCATGTCAGCAAGCTTGATGTTACTCTTCGAACTGCTATACATGAACAGGTTGCAGTGTACGGGGTGGAATTCCGCAGCAGTGATGACTTCCGTCAGCTCCTCCATATTCGCGGGTTTGATGTCAACGATGTCTTTGCAGCAAAGGTTATTGTTGATATTAGGAGGCAGTCGAGACCGTTGACGACTCACTAAAGCTACGGTCACTTATATCCAGGTTCCAGAGGTTGATTCGGAGGTCGTCTGCAGAGATGTACGTCTCCTGGTCCGAGTTGACGGAGATGGAGTGGATATGGTATGCATGGGCGTTCGAGTATACTTTCCGGGGTACCGCAGCAATTATGTTGTCTTGTTGCGTCATCCGAGGCAATCTCAGATGATGTGTTGTAGTAGGTGCAGGTAGTGATCGTTGACCATCGAGGAGGTTGCTCTCTGATACCACTCGTAGCTGCTTCTCGAACACTTTCCATAGCTTAATCGTCTTATCTAAACAGGGATGGTGATAGAAGAAGGGACTATAACAGTGCAGCAGCGCCACGCACCATTGGTAGATAGCAAGAAATGCGCGGCATTCTGCCGCTTGCACCACTTGATCTTATTGATCTTCTCTTCGATTTCCAACGACTTGAGGTAGTCGAATTCTGGTTCGTGGGACTGGAACTCAGTATAAAACTTGTACTCGCATGTCTTTTTCTGTGAGAGACGAAGGCTGGCTGGTTGAAGTCACATCAATTACGAGGAATTGTGACAGCGCACCATCTCATTGCGCTCGAACAAGACGACACGACCTCCCTTGTCTCCTGTGGCGAGGTAATTACCTGTCGAATCGAACTCGACGGTGGAGATGATGTCGGCTGTGCGGGCAGGAGCCATGAAACGCTGAACGAATGTGGCTCAAGGGTGAATGCGCGACAGACCTTCTGTAATATCCTCCACCTCGCCCTTGTCGCCAAAACATTGCGCAAAACGCCAACCGCCTGAACTGGACGCGTCGTGATCCATGATCGAGTCGAGGGAGCAGTGTGAGATGGAGTATGCGGGGAGAGGTTGTGGAGAAGACGATGGTATGTGGCGAGCGAGAAGACGGCTTGGGTGAGCGGTGCGAAGAGATGAAGAGGATCTTGGACAAGCTGGGGTGGAATGCAAGAGACTCTGGGCCGGATATTCGCACCGTGACGGAGTCGATCGAGTGAGTGAGCGGAGAGTGGAGACTGAGCCAGGACGCGCACCAGCCTCGACGAATAGCCCCGCCTCCCTGTTGACGCGTGTTTGGCTCGTGGTCATCAACCTCATTCCAGCGCCTCTTCCTATTTCCTTCCTGCATCCCGACTTTGCCCTCACCGTCCTCGACGTCCTCTCTCGTCTACACAACACCGTCATGCCCATCGCACCCATTGTTGGAAAGCTCAGAAAACGTTTCTGGCTTGACCTGACCACCTCTCTCGGTCTTGGTGTCAGCGCGGGCTACGCATTCTGGTCAGTTGCATCCGCATTTCTCCCCTCACGCGTCATGCGAACTCACATCCCGGATCAGGTATGGCGTGCACCTCAAGCGTGGTGAGCATCTCATTCGACACTCATTCGCCTTGCAGATATCCTCATGCGCTACACCGCGCACCTCCACACTCGACAATCGTTCGTCCATACAATCGCTGACTCGCCATCTTCTGTTCCATCCAGTCCAGCGCCAGGAAGAGTTCTACTTGAAGCTCGAGAGGGCCAAGCAGGAGGAGCAGTAAACCTGGGACCGTGCTGTACCTTGCTTTCAATCCAACCGCTTTCTCTGTCCGTCCTATGAACACGATTCATCACAAGTCCTTGCGCTTGTGTTGGGTCGCGACCGGCAGCCTGGACCGTACCCAGCACGTTCTCGGTCAGGTATCCTCGCGTAGCCGCTCCATCCAGGAAGTCATAGAAAAGGCATAAATACATGATTAGATGGTGTATCGTGAGGTCCTGAGACCGTCTCAGAGAGTCATACGACTAGGTTACACTTTCCGAACGATGTGGAAGCGTTGACTACTTCAACAAACCCATGTCCCGTAGCCTGTCACAGCTCTCCATCGGCTCCTCGTCTATCCGTTTTACCTTCTCCCAATCTGTGCCAATACCGAAGAGCCCTACCTCTTGGTCTTTCCGTCGCTGTTTCCGGTCCAAGGCCCGTTGACATTGCGCGTACAGGTCTGTGGTGTAAGCGCGTTCGACATTGCCCTCGAACTTGCGCAATTGAGGACCCGGTCTGTTGTCGTTCCGTGCAAGCTCTGCGGCGATGGGATGGCCAGAGAATTCGGCTGCGTTGACGTGGTACTTGACATGGAGGGCGCCGGTTGTACGCTCAATGTTGTACCGTGCCGATGGTGTGAAGGAGAACCGCGGATCGGGCGTGGTCGGTGTTGAGAATAGACTGGGTAACGCGTTGAGGAGAGAGAAAGCGAACAAGACGAAGAGTGGCAGAAGCTGCATCCATATTGACCGAGGTTGTGCTGCTTGTTCCTGTCGTTGCGCATTTGGGCGCACCCGGGTTGTCCGGAAGCCTCCAGGACCGAAGGTCGCCGTGAACACTGCATGGCTGTCAATATCTGCCCAACACAAGAACGGCCATTGTTACTCACTAGGCCCGCCAAACTGTCCTCCACCAAATCCTCCGCCGTTCATGCCAGCACCGAAGAACATGTTGAAGAGGTCTTCTGGACTGATCTCGCCGTCGAACCCGCCTCCCTCTCCGAATCCACCTCGGGCAAACGCTGCTGATGGACCTGGTGAAGACATGCCGCTGAAACGCGACTCAGGATCGGAGCCATGCTGATCATACGCTGCTCGTTTTTGCGGATCTACATGCACCAAAGAGGCGTTTGGAGGACATGAAGACGTGCATCCCAACGAGAAACTCACCTGATAGTATCTGGAACGCTTTAGATACCACTTCACATACACAAAAAACTAAGTCCATGTCACCTGCGAGGCCGGTTGCCAAACTCACTCTTAAACGCCTCGTCGGCACCGGGGGCGCCGTTCTTATCCGGATGCAAAGCTAGAGCAAGCTCAAGAGCAAAGCATTAATACTAAAATACGATACCGCAAGATTAAATGTGTGTTCGAGCAAGTACCTTGCGATAAGCTTTTTTGACCTCTGCCTCATCGCAGCCCCGCTTGAGCGATAGAATCTCGTAGTACTCAGTGACCTTACACGCCCGCACACGTTTCACGACCGCAAGGTTCTCCTGTGTATAGCTCTTCTTCGGGGCCCCATAGGTTGCATCCCCATTAGCCTTCGCCTTCGCCTTGTCATCTGCCTTCGACTCCGTGGCATGGTGTCTTTGTCGTGCGCCCGCCGCAGACGGGTGCGCCTCCGCTGCCGACGAGCTACCGCTAGCGCTGGTCCCAGCCTGTGACGACGATGCTTCCGTGTTCGACTCGCTGGCTTCGGCCTCGGCCTCGATGATTTCGAGCAGCTTCACAGCCTCAGCGGTGGAGAAGAGGGTGAGGGACTTCTGGCAAAAGCGCTTAGCGGAGGGATAGTTGCCTGCATTCCGGTGCTTCTGCGCAATGGCGAGGCACTTAATGGCTTCATCCTTGTTGCTCTCCATTCTCGCCGCTAGAAGGAGAGATGAGATGTGCCAGGCAGAGAGGTGACTGGGTGGGACTGGTGTGGTCGTGGGTGAGGATGACGGACAACTTGGCGGTAACGAAATGAGGACGTCTAATTGTTGCTTATGTGAGTAAGAAGGTATTATGTTCAGTTATTGATACTTCATCATTAGGTGTTGTTAGACTTGATATAAGTGGCCACAATGACGCTGACACATCCTTATCTCTTGAATACTTTCCACCACCCTGCTGAGGACCCCGGAGCCGTTATGCAAGGATTCCAGAGCCTCCAAGAAGAAGAGTCTGAAGAGCTAGCTCGCTTTCGACAGCAATGGCTTGAGGAGGTCCGGGGAAAGAAGCATGCTCAGGCCAGACAGGATGCTATCCCACCCACCACTGCCGGAACCGCTTCTACATCCAAGGGGGTGCAAGAGCCTCTCCATTCACCTCCCGGTCGTTCTCAGTTCCATCGGCGTACGTCTGTTTCTCCACCTCCGGCAACACGCGAGCCGGTGACAACGACTTCCGCCTCACCATTTGGGTCTGTCCTCCAGCGTGCGGTCGAGGTGTACAAGGAAGCCGTGCAGCATGAACAGCGGAGCGAACTCGACGATGCGCTTCGGCTCTACCGTACTGCCTTCAGACTGGACCCGAATGTCGACCGTGCGTTCCATATGATGGAGGAAAAGTTGTATAGGGCTGCCGTTCCTCTGACATCGTCGACGCATAAGATACGCCACCAGAAGACGGGGTCAAGTGGGAGCGCTGTCGACAGCTTGGTAAACGAATTTCAGAGTCTGGAGGTTGTTCCTGGGCGTATTCCCGTGGCGCGTGTGCGAGGAGATGGTTTTATCACTGGAACGTTAGCGAGCTTGGTGGCATCGTGGCCAACTGACCTCAGATTTGCACCGGAGAACGAGCAGGAAGGGGCCCCCATACAGACACTACCGGACGAGCTCTTGGTGCTTGTACTCCTATTGGTTGATCCCACTGCGCTCGAACGCTTTGCCAGAGTGAATCGCAAGGCTCGTGTTATTACTCTGGATGCGTCGATATGGAGGTGAGCAAATATTGCCAGTATGACCCCTTGTATACGCGTTCAAACTGCACTCATAGACCTATGGTCAAAACGATGTATCAGCCGCCGCAGATATCAAGTGACGAGGAGCTCGAGGCGTTGGTGGTCAAGTACATGACAGATTATCGGCGGGTTTATGTCGAGCATCCCCGTGTGCGCTACGACGGAGTCTACATTGCTGTGTGTCATTACATGTATGTACCTTTGTCATCAGTGACATTCGTATCCATTGAGGCGTGGCAATCGGTTACTACAGACGCAACGGTGTCGGAGAGAACGCGTGGGTGAACGTGCGTAAACTTTGTGCACGATTATGCAATGTCGCAGGAATCTTACTGACTCTCGTGTCGTGCTTTACAGTATAGCCACCTCATCACATACTACCGATACTTGTGAGTACGTTATATGATTGTTCTTGTCAAAGTCTCTTACATTCATTCTAGGAGGTTCTATCCGGACGGCCAAGTCCTTTCCCTTCTCACTAATGAAGAGCTTGCGCCCGCGCAAGTCATTCCTTTGCTCAAACCCTCCCTGCAAATGAAGGTAATCCCGCAAGTCATTCCTTTGCTCAACCCCTCTCTGCGTATGAAGGTAATCATCTGCTATACATGCTCTCGGTTGAGGCTCACCCACGGCAGGCTTTCTTTATCGGTACCTGGTACCTGGACGGCACTGACGTACACATTGAAGACCTCTTGGAACCAGGCGGGCGAGAGACACGCTACTCATTCCAGATGATTCTCGCGCTGCGTTCACGCCCCCTCGGCCGCTGGAACCGTCTTGATTTTCGTGCTTACGACTCCGTGCATATCGGGAGCGGTGAGGCGACGCCTCTGGCACTCAAGAACGAGCGGTCCTTCTGGTTCTCCAAGGTGCGCTCCTACGCTTGAAGACGCCTGGTCTATCCGGAAGTGCTATGGTCAGACCGTGATATGGATGCACAATTTGATACAGTAAAATTGTTGAGTTGTCACCCGATTATCTTGCTGGGGCAATAGAGTGTTTTATGCAGTATGCACGTGGATCGGTCCCAGGCCAGTGATAGTCTACTAACTAAAGCAAGCCCGCTTATGGTCTGAGAGAGCATAGCACTTCCTGAGTACCTCATCACTGACTATCCGCCTACCCTGAGCAATTGCAAGTCACCTCTGCTTTCAGTGACGATGTAACTCCATGGTTTGTACAAACAGCTCAAGGCCGTATTCATGATGCGCAACGAGCAGATATCCAGTGGTGAGCGTGTACGCAACGTACTGTATCGCAATGTGGAGGGTCTGGCCTTCTTCCACATGCGATATTGTGCACTACCTATCATGCCGGATTATCATCACCGCAGTGAGCGCATTCGTTTAGGAGAATAATTCTGCACGTACGACGTCGCATCGCTGACCGCTCCTCTGGCCATGGAGGTATACAACTCAGCTCCCTACACTTGTGCGAAGTATGGAAGGCCGGTGCGTGGTCCTCCGCACGATTGACATCGCTCCATCAGTTAGCTCCTGGGCTCTGGTACTATAGCGGGCCAGACAGTCAGCTAAGAGTGCTGCTAAGTAAGCATGTGTTTGTATCTAGATGGCATGCCTCAGTACTCAGCGTGAAGTTCTCGCCTACGTTATTATCCTTTACTAATCACATTGCAGTCGTTACTGGACCACTACTTGTTCTGATCAGCGCAGATCACTGACACTACTTGTCCGCAGTGCAGAGCGCAACATTGGGATTATTTCCGGGAGTTGTCTTCCCACCCGATTCGTCACGACGACCGCTCGTCGAGCGTGAGCGATCGGGCAATGTCTCGCGACTCCCGGGTTCGGAGCAAGTTGCAACTCTCGCGTAAGGTGAGGTTTGGTTATATCCCTGGAGTTGAAGGCAACAGGGCGAACATTCTTTCTCTGAGCCGAAGGTAAGGATCGTCCAAATATAAAATCTGCTGTACAACATTGTCTGAGAATCATGGCATGACTAGGTAAACCGGCCCAATCAGCGTTGTTCTGGAGAACCAGCCTGCTGCTATCGAAGGTACGGCACTTGTATGACCTATTCAGGGGATTGTAGGGTGCTTGTTGAGAGTCGGACGCCGTCTAATTGAAGTATCGCATACCGTCTGTCTCTCACACCATCCCGTTCCTTCTCACTGCATTGCCGCTCGTCGTAGCTTCACGAAGAATGTCGTCGTGCGCTCTCAGAAGTCCACTTTGGCGGACCAACTACGCAAATCATGCATTTCCTCGAAACACTGTAGGGAGTACCCATTGCTTGAACCGAAAGTCGCACGCAAATAGAGCGAGGTTCTTCCCTCACATCCGATGAACAGCACATTCTATTCTTCCAATGTGAGAAGGAAAATTTCGCCCTGTCGGTCTGGAGGAGGGGGTATTCGGGCCCCGCCAACCTCAGGTGTGAATTCTGTTAGAACCACCTCTGCGAAAATGCTCATGTGGAAACTCTAAATCCAAGCAGTCATTGGTAGCAGACTCAGTTCGGCTTTTTTCACGTTCACTTGTAGTCATGTCCCCGGAGTCCTCGAGAACGTGAATTCTGTATCATGTCAGTAATTGCCACCTCGTCGAAACCTTGGAGCCGCGGCTTACCTGCGCATGTGGGTACTTCACCACCACAACGTGTTCCCGCAGCTTCGGCGCCAAAACATTTCTTCGAAGCCCCGCACATCCCTATGTCTTGACTACCACTTTGCTCTCGCCCAAGGATTGCTGATGAGCGCGACAGGTGTCTTCTACACACGCCATGTTGTCGCGGTTTCCATCTGGGACCCACAAGAGATCCATGGTGCTGCGGCAGCATCACTACCTTGTCGCAGCTGTCGAGTTCACACTCGATGGCTCGGCAAGATTAGGAAGATGGATGTGAGAGCAGGCCGGAGCTGCCTATAGGGTCCGGTCTTCTCGCAACCGTCGAGAGACGCGTCCTACTGATGGGTGCTGTCGCGAATCCAAGATCGCGGGTCCCGACCTGCGCACAGTTGAATAGCAATGCATAAAGGCTCTGTTACGGTCAATGCTTTGCATACCCTCACCCGCGCTCATTTCCCCTGCTGATCACTTGACTAGGATTCCTCCACTACCGTGTACTGACGCTCAGTTGCATTCGGTGTCACGATGGCCAGCCAACTGGTTGAGCTATTGGAGGTGAACCTTGCCACGGTGTGCATCCAGAGTGCGCTATATGGCGTGTTCATCGTGCTCGCCGTGACCGCTGTCGTGGTGTTTGTTACTCGCCATAGAAGAGACAACCAACACCCTCTGCCGAACGGTGCTTCTCCTTCATTCATCTCGACTCTTGCACCGTGGAGATCCCCGCTTTTCATTGCTACACTCATTCTCTTGGTTGCCGTCAGCGCGGTACGTCTGTCCCACCGCCCCGTTATATGTAAAGATCAACTTGACCGTCATTGTATGTAGGATTGGTGCTTGGTTGTATGGCGCGCGTTCCAAGCCTTCATTCACTTTGAAAACGGTACCAACCCTGCGGGATTTTACTTGGAAGCAGGCCACCCAAGTTCTCAAGCACTCAACATCTTGCCAACCGTCACCGTCATAACCTGTGATTATATGGTTGTGAGTGGGACGTTTATGCTCTCTTACAGTGTATTCACAGCGTGCGCGATAGATTTATCGTACTTGGGTCATTTGGAATAGGAAGTGGTGGGTCACTGTCTTGCCTACCTTGACCACCACCGCGCTGGCCTGTAAGTAGCACTGCAACAGAGAATGCCCCTGTTTTTTGCTGAACTAAAAGTAAACTAATGCCGTAGTATGCAGCATCATGATCGATGTAATTATCAGCAAAACCAAATCCAGGCAGGCACCAGAGCTTCAGCCCTGGCTCACCCCGGCTTACGTCCTAACCTTCATGTGTGTTCGTCTCTGTTATGTGTCAATGATTGGATCCTAACATCTTTTGCTTGCCAGGAACAATTTCTATGGCACTGGTGTGCTTGAGTAATCCGTCGAGAGCGTGGAATATCCTGAGATGATGATTTTCGCAGGCATGATAACCTACCGGATCGTGACTTCGAACCGTGCCATGAGGGGACTTACACACGTCCCCAGCAGCATGCGCATCCAAGTGAGTATCAACACACAAAGGCCTCTCAGGTACCAGACAGTTCATGCTAGCGCAATGCATTCAGGGAACTTTGGGCATTCTCATCGAAAGCGCTGCTCTCTACGCGTACGTCCATCGCCTGCCCCATAGATGGTCGGTCGTTGCAACTAAGCAGTCACCCTCCTTATCTTCTTCTCCAGCTCTTGGACGCTGTTCTTCTTCATCACCTACATCAAACGGTCGACCGTCAATGCGCTCACAAACGACTGCTTCGCGCCTGTGTCCGGAATCGCGCTCATGCTCATAACCGTCCGCGTCGGCCTGGGCTGGGCCGCCCGTTCAGACTCCAGCGCTCAGAACCAGAACACCAGCATCGCGAGCAGCACGTTCTCACGCCCGCTCCGGCAGGTCGAGTTGCTGCCGATGCATGCCATCAACCTCCGTGTGTCCAAAACGGTCGAGCAGGAGACGGACTACGGCCTTCCGGGAGTCAGTTCAGATCTACCGTCGATGAAGGACTCGCATCGGCTGGATGTATAGGATGGTGGTCGGTTTCGAGGCTTGAGAGCGTACATTGATGGATACTGTGTATATACATAGTTGTACCCGAAAGGGTATGGTCACAGTGCCATACTGATCATCTCAGGCAATATCTGTTGTACTGCATGCCGACTAGCTTGTGCGAGCGTCAAGGCTAGGAATGCAGTCGATGCAATATCTCTCGAACGGAGCATCTGACCATCTCCTCAAGGATCGCAAGTTTTAACAGCCGGTAAGTTGTTCCGGGACAACGGCCGACGTGGTTGACAGAAAGCCGACAAAATATATTTCCGACGATTCTCAAGGCTGAGGGCATCTAGAATCCGAATTGCGATCGTACTGACCACTTCAAGTGTTTGAGCGCAAACCTCTCGCCTCAAAGGCCTACCTCTCCGAAGTTGGCTAAAGACACCTCCCAGCGCGCCACTGCAGGGACTCCTCACTCTGGGTTGAACATGAAACTTAGATAAAGTTGCACGCTGTCGCCTTAAGGTTGCCTTTCGCCACAGACCCGCTCTCACTCAATCCAATAGCTGCTACAGTATGATCCACAAACGACTCAACTTGAACTTGAAGCAGGTTCGAAGTTTGACCCTTCTCTGATTTGTTTCGTAACCTCACCGAGCACGGCCCTGTTTTCTTTCAGACTATCCCGCGGCCAGCCTCTGGATGCAGCCCGAGTGGATGGCCATCGATCGCTGGGACCGCGAGGCAAAGACTCGGATTGCTGCCAATGGGTACCCTTAAACAGGCGCAGCGAGGGATGGGGACCGACACCGACATACGGTGGTGGCGTAATGTGGTACTGAGCCGGAAGATTGCCACAGCGTCCCGACTCGATGGCTACGACAGCACTAAAGACGTTCTCCGGCCGGTGGACGTCCAGGGTTATGATCATGACGAGGGACGATGGTCCGCAGTGTTCAATTCCGCGTCGCACGCACCATTACCACCACCATCCCCGTCGAGTTCCCTTCGAGTCATAACGTGGAACGTTGACTTCATGAGACCGGACGCCACAGGCCGGGTATCCGCTATCCTCGACCACCTCCGGGACGTCGTCCTGCCCTCGTCCTCCGAGCACATGCACACCGCCACGCCGCCAGTGCCGACCGGCATCCTTCTACAGGAGCTCAACGCGGAGAGCTTCGCCGCGATCCTCGCCAACGACTGGGTGCGCACGCACTTTGCGATCACGCCCCCCACGAGGGCCGCGTGGCGTTCGCGCTACGGAATCGCGACGCTCATCTCGCGCGACGCGGCCGTTGTGGGCGCGCACGAGCTCTACTTTCACCGCACGACGATGGGCAGGTCCGCGCTTATGGTCGACGTCCTCATGCGCGCCTCCCCGGACATTGTGCCAGCAACAGAGCCTGCTTCAGACTTGCGGCGCGTCGTTCGCATCGCCAACACTCACCTTGAGTCCCTCCCTGAGGGCGCATCCGCGCGTCCCCTGCAGCTCCGCGCCGTTGCCGACCACCTGCGCCACACGGAAGCGACGGCGGGGGGACTCGTCGGCGGCGACATGAACATGATCGGTCCTGCCGACTCAGACATTCATCTCCTCGCCGACCTGTGCGACGCGTGCGCCGACCCGGGGCCGGAGGCGTACACTTGGGGCTTCCAGCCGCCCTCCAGATACGGGCACAAACGGCTCGACCGGATCTTTTATGTCGAAGACAGGGGGCTCATCGTCGAGCCGGTGAAGGTGATTGGGAAAGGGTTGAAGACCAAGCGGGGGGCGTGGGCAAGCGATCATTATGGGCTTATGACTTTTGTGCGTCTCGCAAAGCCAGTCAAGCACGAATGACTTGATCGGAGGTGCGCTCTTCTTGGATAGCGTGAAGTTGTGTATGTGTTATGCCCATGGGGAGTCACTGTCTAGTACTTGAGGATCTGT
>KN050038.1:78846-116629 GCA_000743315.1 Lignosus rhinocerotis TM02 | reverse complement strand
AGGACATTTGTAACACTGTGGAGATACTACATGTCGTGCTCTTGGGTGTGGTGAAATATTTCTGGCGTGATGCAGTTTCACGTCAGACAGCTGAAGGGAAGGCCACACTTAAGGCGCGCCTCACGATTGTGATGGTAGATGGACTGGGTATCTCACCTATCCGAGGTCATACACTGGTGTATTATGCAAAGTCTCTTGTTGGGAGAGACTTCCATATAGTCCTTCAGGTTGCACCAGCGGTCTTGCATGGGATAATCCCTCGGGCAGCTTATGAAGCATGGCTCGCCCTTTGCCGTCTCGCTCCTCTGGTGTTTCAGAACACCATAGAGAACGTGACAATCTATAAGGTGGTATATAACTATCGCCAATATGAGCTCTGTTCACTGACATATAAACAACTTAGACGCACCTCGAGAACACGATCACGGACTTTCTGGATGCAACTGCTCTATGGACAACTCAATGGTTCAACAAGCCAAAGTTCCATCTCTTCGTCCATCTAATCGACCACACACTTCGATTTGGGCCACCAGCACTGTACTCGACCGAGGCCTTCGAGTCATACAACTTCGTCATTCGCCTGCGTAGTGTCAATTCAAATAAACACGCACCAAGCCTTGACATTGCACGGTCTTTCAGCCATCTCCATGCAGTCCGTCATCTTCTCAGCAGCGGGTTTGTCACCATGAACGAAGAGGGTGCAGCGGTTGCACCATGTCAGGCAGGCGAGGCTGTCCAGGCACTGATACACGATGCAGAGCTTCAACACCTGATGGGCATGAACACTTACTTCGAAACGGCATACAAACATGGTGAGTCAGTCAGTGGTTTGAACAGAGATATTCGAGATAAATCACGAACAGGTGAAGTCGTCCCAATGAAGCTTGCAGAGGGCGCACACACTTCGCGCAATGATATGCTGACATGGAGTGCCTATGGACCAGGGTCCTCATCCTCAATGGGCAATGTATCTTCCATGGTTACACGGTGTAGGAGTGTTATCTTGACAAACAGTGATCGTGCGGCTGTGGGCGGCCATGTTGTATACTCTAACCTGGGAACTACAGCCCCTAAATTCTGCGTCGGCCGGATTGAGGAGATCCTCGCTGATCCAGAGACGAACCTTTTCATTGGAATGCTCATTAGCAAGTGTATTGTTGGCGAGGTTGTGCTCCCTTACCGCATGCCATCCTGCTGTGTAATACCGGGCGAGTACATGTTTCTAGGGATAACGGTTAGCTCCCATGACTCGTACATTAACCTGTGACTTACATTCTATGTTACAGAGCCTGTTTGCCAGCGTTAATACATTCCATAATTGCGCGGGGCACAACTGCAAGCTGACACGTACACGTGTCATTACCCAGGAGCGAACTGCAACACAGAAGCGTGAAGACGAACTCGTCCACAGCGAGGAACCTGGAGACCGTGTTCTTAACCTTGCTCAGCTGCGAAGTTCATCTGTGCTACTCACATTCCGTGCTGGTAGTTTCCGGTATCCAGGAGAAGTGTGGAGCCGCAAGCAGGTCATTGATCGAGCAATTCGGAACCGCACTGAGCTTGACCTCAAAGCCGCAAGAAAGAAGGTAGAGGTGGAGAACACGAAGCGCAGGAGGCAAGCAAAGCGGTCCATGGCAGAACCAGCTGTACCAATGAACACATTGCCTGACAATTCAACGATGTTCCAGTCAGACCCACCAGACCTATCCCAACTAGTCAGTATTATTGCACACGAAGTCATCTACCATGAAATTGAGATGTGTCCAGCCCAGAGCCACTAATATGCCTATTCGACTGCTCCCCCCTTCACGCACACACACTCCGACACCACGCATGCCCCACCCCATGTCGCTCAATGGTTCGCAGCCGTCACAGCTGAGTGGACAGCCGCATATGGGTGTCACACAGCCCACAAACCACCCAGTCCACCCCTCTCCAGCTACAGCCAGTGCCAGAGTCACCATTGGTCAGGGGTATTCAAATTATCACCCTACTCTCGAGCATCTCGTACCGCAACTCCCCTGGACTGGAAATCAGCCTACGGGCTGTCGTGAAACTCCACATCCCAATATGTTTCCTGACCCGCTACCATATGGATGGCCTGCGCCCGCATCACAAGCACATAGTCTGCACCCAGCCATCCAAATTCCTGGTGTTATGTATGCACCTGAAGGCCCTAGTAGGCATGGCGGTGTCGGGTCCCAGTCCGGACCAGATTGCCACGGGATCCAGCCCATAAGTTCAGCTGGAGATCCCAATGTCCAGAACGCTACAGGATGACGGTATGGGTCGGTTGGGATGTAACAGACACAGAATGAGGTTGATCGGTGAAACCGAGAGGGCGAAGAGACCATTGGCAGATGTGGGAATGAACGTGATACCTACCATGTATGGACATATGTACAGCCACATAGCCAAATATTGATAGCCTGCAACCGCAGACCACTTCTGTGTCGTCCTGCACAGTCTCTCCATCATTGCTGTTAAGTCTCAGATGTATTTCTACAGCCACTGAGTTCTGACCTTCCAACATGCATATGTGAGGTATGTGTACACCAAGCACTGGCTGCATCCAGCTCAAGAACGGAATCTCACACCCGACCCTCAGCGTAGACAACTCTCTCATTGCGATGACATACAATGCAAGTGTTGTGCTCTCATAATGCCCAGCTGTATTTACTGACACACACTGTGGTTATCCAAGTGCCACTCTCCTCTATTTTATGTTGTGAATCATGCTGTTGCAAAACATACATGTCAGTGACACCCTACTAACGAGAGATTAAATTCACTGAACTGCTATATATTGCCCAATGCCACTATATGGAACCTTCACATTGCTTCAACATGAACGGTTGGCCAAGAGGCCCACCACTCCACAATCCCAATTTGGACATTGACCAATCAGTGGCCGTGCCGCCCACTCGCAGCACGCTCACTTTGTGCTGCCACTCTCACCAGCTGAGCTCAACCTCTGCCTATCGTCTCATCACGCATACCATGTCTGGGACGCTGACACCGAACGAAGCAGCTGAGCCTATCGCTGGGGGCATTGGTGCCATGCGGCACCACTCAACCCCTGTGCGCCCTTCGCCGTACAACTCTGGTGCACGTAGAAACCATGGCACCATGGCATCTGGCAGCAGCACTCCTATCTTAGGAACTCACACTGGTATGCTGACCCATCTTGACATTCCAGGAGGACATAAAGGTGAACAGCTCGGTGGGAACAGTGTCCACCAATGCGGCCACGTCACTAGCACCAATCTGAACAGTCCACACCACAACCATAACACCTTGCCTACGTCCACACCTGGTGCACCTGGGGGGCTTGGTCATGAAGGTATGGGCAACGCCGGCAACCCAATGGACAGATTCTATCCATCATACACCCCTCCTGCTCTGGTACATCTCTTGCGCACATCCTCTCAGCCAGCTTCACCAGCTCCTCCTTGCGAGGTCACGCCCGCTGAACTTGAAAGCTTAATATCGAAATTCGGAGTGGAATCCCAGGGTAATAGTGTCTATAGTTTTGCCCAGGTACGATGCATAAATTGAATAATCACATCTTCATAACTCATCTTTGCCGAAACACCACAGACTTCCTTCGAAAACAAGCTGCTGCTCATCTACATACAGCAACTCACCTTCAATTCACGCGTAGTCAGCCTCGAGGACAATGTGCAGGAGATGCAGACACACGTCACCCACATTCAGGAACTCTGCGAAAATGGATGGAAGCCGTCTAAGGCCCATGAGGTACGCTCACGACATGTCAGTTCGAGTGCACAATTCTGAGAAGCACACAGCAAATTTTCCGTGCCTTGCTCCGCCATTATCTCGTCCGCCCGCTGTCAACATACACCGGCCTTGCAGGTCTTGTAAAAGTCAGTCTCTGTACGCCCCCGCTGCACATCCTGTCTCATATTACTCAATGTCCTTGTAGAAATACATCAACGACAATGCGAAGATTCTTCACCTTGGCCTGTACAAGACCAATCCCATCATTCGGTCTACGGTTAATCTCGCGATCTCCCAACAGGCTACCGAGGTGAAGAGTGCATTCTGAAAGGCTGTGAGTATACTACCAGTCACGCGTCGTGCATCTCTCATGATATCTATGCACAGCTCTTCAAATCCGTCAAAGAGAAGATACCTCTCTGATCGTTTGCCAAGAATATGTGGCACGCTTACCATCTAGCCCCAGTGCCGGATACGATCCCAGACTCTGTGCTTGGAACGTTCGCATTCATGGTAAACCTCACATTCATGACAGTATATCATACCTGTTACTGATACTCGAGTCATAGCGCGAAGTCGCCGAGCCGCTTGCCAAGAAGCCAAACAATGCCGCCAACGATACCGGTTTTTGGAAGGAGTATGAAAAGGGCCTTGACGTTGCATACACGCAGAATGGCAATGGTGACCGCAACACTGTTGCAGCATGGGTCAGGTGAATACCGCAGCTCTCTTGCTTTACACGCTGAACATTTGGTGACATACTTTCCACACAGTTGGAATACGAGCAAGATATCCAAGGATGAGACCAAGTGGTCGAACCGCGAGGCGTTCCCTATGCCTCCAGATATCAATATGATCAATGCTGCACTGGGGATTGAGCACGGTGCCGAGGAGAACAATATCGGCGTCACTAGCACCCAGGTCGACGCGAGCATCGTACTACCGCAACCAGCAGGTGATAGTGCTGATCACACCCTCAACCTTGCTGTCCTGGCTCCTCAGCTTCAGGCATGTGTTCCCGAGAGTCCATAGTTGGCACATTGTTGTTCTGTATCACTCTCACTACAATCGCAATTGTGTTCACTTTCTCGTATGAGCGGCGTCGGATGCGCACCTACCGTATAGAGCACACGCTGCATGGTTACTATATAAGGCTGAAGGACCATCTCCAACGGCCATGGGAGAGCCCACTGGTTTCCAGCTGTCGCGCTACACGGATACCGACGACGTGGTAAACTGCTGGTCTCCAGACGGTACACCTCTGACTTCCACCGTGATCCTCTTCCACTGGAAACCACTGGAACGGTGTGGTGCGGTGTATACAGCTCAGAGACTACAAGCTGCACTAGATTTTCTGCATACATCTCATGTTGTCCTGTCTGATCCCCGTCAGAGCCGAGCAATGTATTGAACTACCTCACACAGCTCTGGCTCGAGCTGATGCATCTTTTGTGCCAACCCCTCCAGCTTGAGCTCGCGGACCTGATCAGGATGAGTAGTAGCCGCGCCAAAATGCCACCCATTCTCCTTATCAGCTGAAATGCCAGCAGTATGCCGGGCTGCGCGGACGATGGGGAACCTGATTTTGTCAGTACGAAATGCAGTTTTGATAATCCCTAGCCGAGTCCGTTTGATGCCTTCCAAACGGGGGAGGCCTTGGGCGTCTTCGGACCGTGGTCCGTGTATTTGTATGTGTTTGAAGCCAGCCGCTACTGAGAGTTGAGGGATCAACTTTGAAATGCACGTGATTTGGTTTGTGTGGGCGTTTATTCGGGTACAGGCCAGTGTGTGTAACTAATAGTAACTACGAGTACGTGAAACCCCCTCCTTCGTGAGTGAAACCCCCTCCTTCGTGACTCGCCCTCAACTCGAAGCAGCGGTGGGTAGGAGCCTGGTCGATGTCCTCATCTGGGCGAGCTGACAGTCGGTCACAAGCATCTGTTCAATTTTGAACGGAAGCTTGGGTGCCATCCTGAAGCATGCCAGGTCCGCTCCTGCTCCTTGCCGCTCCCCGTCTCCAGGCTCGGCCAACCGTTTCCACCTGGGGGCCCTCAGCCACAAGCTCGCGCTCACCGCCCATACAAGGACCTTTGCCCCTGTTTGCCCTGTAGAGATACTCAGCCCCGCCTGCACAGCGGAGCCTCGCGTGCAACTGCGGTGCCGCACTCACAGCGATAGGGCAGCACCGCAGTTGCACACGAGGCATGAAACAGTTGCGCGACGAGTCGCTAGTTGCCTCCGCTACCAAGCATCAGGCCTCACGCCTAGATTGCCCGACCAGTACAACAATGATCACTGGCGGTGCGAGGTTTTAGGCGAACCCCAAGCTCTAGGTACCCATGGCATACAATGGAGATGGCATCCCCATGCAATTGTGTGCAGTGTGAACATCCATATGCGTCCCTCATCTGTCCTCGCTTGTTGAATAGCTGACAACGGCAACAACACGTCAAGTCTGTTAGGCACGCATGTTGGGCACGCCCTTATTCAGAAAAGGAGGAATGACTGGGAAGAGGTAAGTCCAAATGATCTTCCCGGGATCTTCTTCATCTCTCGATTGATACTGTATCAGCTGCGTCCTGGTTTTGGATCTCAGCGTCCGCCGTCTAAATCAAGACTAACGAACATGCACTGGACTCAGTTCGGGTTCGGAGTTCTCCTCCCCGAGGAGAGCGTGCCGAACAAGCTCGGAACAAAGAAAGTGGAACAGGTTACTGTAATCACTGGGGAACTTGAGTCCATGTGTTGGTAAAGTGTTGCTAACTGCATTCATGCTCTCGGGTTACGAAGATGTCCTTCGGGTATCGATTGTGGATCATCGGATTGGACAGTGGTCAACGAAGATGACAAACTCCGTGTTGCCTACCTCCCAAGGCGGCTCCGTTGGTATCGCGAAATGTCGAGCGAGATCGACATAGATCCATATACAGCTACTTATGCCCTAGGTACATCAGGGTACTGACATCGTGCAGATCTTTGCGCACGCTGAGTGGCTCACCCATGTCCCGAGGTCTTTTCAAGCGCATCATCGGTGGTATCTCTCCAACTTGATTATCTTTCTTTGGGCGGCCTCTCGATGCTGGTTTCCGCCTTCTGATACTCACCTACTACTTTCACTCAGAAATGGAGCATGCGGCTGTCCGTCCGCACAGAGACTATACTCCTACTGGACATCAGCGCTCAGCGGCTCTAAAGGTACGTATTACAGTATGTACTTACCTAATGTTTTGATACTAAGGGGAGTGAACTGTGAGACATCCTCGGGTATCCCCTTGATGGTACCAGGCACAGCTTGAAATAAGATCGTGAGGCTCATGGTCAAATTCACCATTGCGGGCCCTTCTGAAACCCAGGAAGATACGGGGTTGATGGCAGATGCTGTCCTGGATCCGAAGAGCGCCCAGCGCGCTTTGCTCAGCCGGGAGAACTGACAAGCCTCTAAGTACTGTCTCTACGAGCATCTTCTATGACGTAGACTCAGAGTCCGACCAATGCCGCCCTTGACCCCCGGCTCGTTGTCCTCATCTTCCTGGGCGCACTGTGTAAGTATCCTGGCCTGTCAGCGATTGCAGTTCTAGGAGATGCAGATGTGAGCAGCGGTAACCCAGTCAATTTTGCGGACAATGCGAAAGGAATGATACTGACTGGGACACCGTTCTGTCGAGGTGCGCACGGAGGGACTCCGTGGAGGACGAGGAATCTCAGGATGTGATTAATGTAGCTCCTTATATTCGTGGTCTTGATCTTAGGGTTGAGCCTCCGATCCGTCATCCGATATGTCGCATCGTCGCTTCTCGTTCGGCGGTGATCTAGAGCAGCTGAAAGGGTAAGTGCGCATCACCAAGCCTCTGCCTGCATTCCTTGAGCATATGCTTATAAGTGAGGATCCCTGAGAATTCGCGTTCCCCCAGTCGCGCTGCAGATTCGTAGCAAGCACATCATGGTCAGCGTTCCGTCCCCCGCTCTCGTTCCCGAGAATCGTGCACTATTATTCGACCTCCCACCTTTGGACAACACATATGGGGCTATACTGATGGCTTCTAACTTCAGTCTTATGTGTGTCGCACTCGACTTCTCCTTCCTCTCGATGTTGCTCAGCCTATAGACTAATAGACTATATGGGTTCACTCTACATCAAGCTATGCGTTATCTGCGACTGTTTCCCAACGATACCAGATTTGTGAAGACACTGGTGAGGTTGTCTCTGCTCCACCGAAGGCGTGGTGTTCACTGTGAGCGAATATCGGACTGCATCCTTTGCGAAGGTCTGGGCCGTTTTGTAAGTACCTCACCTCATGCATTCACCGGGATAGGAGGTGATATGATATCTATAGAGTCTTCGAAACAGTAAACAGTGCTTTTTGTATGCACATCTCGTACGTCACCTCTCTCTCTCTCAACACATGACCGCTAGTTGATCACTGTTCTGCAGCTATCACCACCTGGTGCAGAATTATTTCAACCCTGCCGCTCTACTCGTTGCTTCATGGTCTATTGATGTGAGCATACCCCCCACCGCGATATTCCAGTCTTCGACTTGATATTGAGAGCAACATCCCTAGGCCATGCCAATAGCTGCGGTAAGACGCGCTCATCTCCCAGATTGTGCTCAAACCTCATTCCCATCTCTCGACATAGGGTGTATCAGTCATAACCTCTCAATGGTGGGTGCCTTGCATATATCGTGGGAACACGAACTGATTGTTCGGCCCAGTTTCTTCGTACGGCATAACCTCTCAATGGTGGGTGTCTTGCATATATTGTCGGAACACGAACCGATTGTTTGGCCCAGTTTCTTCGTACGTCGTGTGTTCATACGTACGTCCCGCTATCTCCATTAGAGAAACTTGCTGAAGCGGTTCCCTGGGAAGTCGGAGCGCACCGATGGGTAGCCTACATTGCGGTGAATACTAGACATTATGTCCAACTGCGAGCTATCTTCCTCATTGCCTTCCCAGGTTGTCTTGCTCGTCGTAGAATTGGGTAGGTGGTAGATCCATACATGTCACTGCGGCATCTCATTTCATGCACTTCGTCCGCTCTACTACAGGGTTTTGCAGTGGTGCGTACTCGGACTGCTGTTTTAGCCCTTCATCCCACTCACCGTTTGAGCATCAGCTGCCACCGCCGAAGCGTAAGTGGTCCGAATGATCCTTATCGTGGATTTTGATTGTGACGACGGCGCAGTTTCATCCAGCCATCATATGAAGCGTTCCAGAAAGTTACCGTGAGCGATCACTTGTGTTCTTCATCGGCATCTTCCACTCACCTCTACGACTTGCACAGTGGCTGATCTCCGCTGCTTTCGGCATAATTGTCCTTACGGACACCATGTTGACGACCTCTCTGATTGTCGCCCTTCGCAAGAGCCGTACCGGTTACACAAGGTTGGTTAGATCTTGAGAGATTGATATGAGATGTTCAACGACGTCTTCACGCTATAGGACTGATTCCGCCATTGAGATCCTAGTACTCTATGCAATCACCACTGGTGAGTTGATACAGGACTAGGGGTTGGAGAAATATCTGAACCGGAACGTTGCAGGCCTATTGACAACGTAAGACCATCTGTCGAAACGAGCTTGCAACATCGCTGAGCTGCCACTCGGCAACTTTGTCCTCGATAGGATTGTCAATCTCGTCGCTTTCTTCTTCGTATGTCTCTCCTTCTTTCCCCGTCTTACTTGCATTGTTCAACATCTTTTGACAGGCTCTGATCCTACCAGACAATCTGATCTACGTAGGAGTGAACATTGTCGCCGGAAAATGTGTGTCCATCGCACTCGTCTGCCACTCTTGGGCATGTACTCATGACTCCCCAATTCTCCCAGTATACGTGGTTTCGCTGTTCACTGCGTGAGTCTTGCAACGCGGGGTGAATAGTCTTCCGAACTGACACGACCCGTTGCCAGGCTGAACTTCAGAAAGAGCCTAGCTACTAAGGCCGCCACTGTAACGATCTATGGAACAGGGGAGACTGCGGGCAATTCAGTGGCAGTTTCACAAGGACAGTGGGGAGTTGCTCCAGTACGTGCTTTTTCCTAGGTCACCGGTGCTAGTGATCAGCAGGCGCTGAGTCGAACTTACTCGGTATTATCTCCAGCGGGATACCAGCTCGTCGATGATCAACATATCCCACTTCCGCTCAAAGTCGAATGGTTTGACAGAGCTCGATCATGAGGGACGAGATCCGTCGACGCGGGAAGTATTTGAGATGCGTCCGGTCGCCCAGCCTATCGTTCGGTGAACGGTATTGGCTTCCGGGATCTATGGACTTATGTTGTATATTGTCCGCGCGATACGCGGAGAAAAGGTGGTGTACGAGAAAATGGTAGTTAGTTAGGTCATTGTATAAATTCACTTGGTCAATGCTTATACGGGAACAGAGGGTCGGCAACTCCAGGGCTTTGCCGTATGTGTCAGATGTATAGTACGTCTTTGGGTCGTCTCTCAACTGCTTAGCGCGTCTGCATCAGGAGATCAAGAATTCTTATGCGTGCACAAGCTATTCGCCTGAGTCTGAGCCACGTCTTCAACTATTGCAACGACAGCGGCATGGCGAAGACAGACGAACTTCGACTCGGAATTATCCGTTTTGCTTACAGACACCGTGTGTGCCCGTCACGCTGTTGCTTTGAAGCGATAGTCGAGACAGCAACACAAATAAGCATAGGCCCTCATTCACCGACATCTGAAGCTGAAGCTGCTCACTCGTTCATACCATGCAAGTGTAACTAACATCTAGGCCCGCGAGCGTAGTAGAGTAAGTGAGTGCTTGAGTATCGTACGTGTAAGTATGATGAGTGAAGGTGAGAAACGGCATGCCGAGCCGGAGCGCGCAACGGATTTGTGAGTGGGCTCGCACATCGCGTTCTATTTCTGCCTATTCCTGCGCCAAACATCATGGCCTCGCACTCCTCGCGACTCTCTCCTGTGCTCTCCCATGTCTCCTTCGGATCGACGCCAGTCGGGATCCATCTCAACTGCGGAGACTTTACCTGCACCAGCGACGGCGACGACGTCGGTGACCGAGGAAGACGATGCTGGCAAGACGTCGACAAAAGATTTTGGGTTCGTCCCCATACCGAGGCGCGTGCGCTATGACCCCAAGCACCCGGCGCATTTTGGACTGTTGATGAATATAATGTTCGGGATCGCGAGCACATTCAGTACGTTCATGTCTTCCTAATTCCTGACAAATTCTAGACCTAAGCCCCGACTCCCGCCCAGTCGTCTCCAATCTTTACTATTGTCAACCATTACTCAGTGAGTGTCATTCTCCGATATTTCTCGAGCCGGGAATGCAAGATATCCTCCCATCCGGTAGAGATGCGCACCTGTTGCGTCTTCGTCTGGCAGGATACCGCATTTTCGTTCGGATTATTCAAAATGTCGTGGGTGGTGATGAGCCCTCGGTTAACCTTTCCTCCAATCAGCGCGTGTGACCTCCCTACCTCTCCATACTTGTGCGAGCGATTCCGCTTATATCCTCTCAAAGGGGAGGGCATTTGCTTGCGGTACGGCTTGAGGGTGCTTGATGCTTCGTAAGAATTTGCTGGAATCATGCTTTGCTGCGGTCAAGAACGCGAAACGCATGACGAAAGTGTGTTTTGATAGCCACGTTTCGTCGATTCGTCTCGCGCGACTATCGCAAGATGTCTACATATTCCGCGTGAGTTCAGAACTCGAACTCAGTGAGCGAAAGGTATTGGTGCACAATGTATATCATGGATCGATGGCCATCAAAAGGATTACCTGAGTCGCGGTTCTTTACGACTGATTTCAGGCCTGTTCGCCTGTATATTCTCCAGAACTCACAAGCATCTGGATCCCTCATAATGATCAAAGCTGACTTGACCTTACAGTCCAGTTTTCCATCGCGTTCGGCGTGACATACCAGGAAGTTGCAAACATCCCAACGCTCATCCAAGCAGGGTAGGTGCAGCAGTTGAGGTGGATGATCTTTGAATGCATCGACGTGAAACTGATCGCGTAATCGCCAGCTATGCTGTCGGGCTGCTTTTTATCACCCCTTTAGGAGACCTCGTACGACGACGACCGTTGATTCTCTCGCTCAATTTCATCACCGCAACTCTCACAATCGGGCTAGCAATCACGTCGAACGTCGTTGCCTTCGAAGTCCTCTCATTTTTTGTGGGCGTCGGCACTGTCGTCCCGCAGATTCTCATGCCCCTAGCAGTCGACCTCGCACCTCCAGAACGGCGCGCATCTGCGCTCTCAATTGTCCTCTCCGGTCTTTTGTTCGGAGTGCTCATCGCCCGAGTACTCGCGGGTGTGGTTGCACAATTTGTCACCTGGCGTGTCGTGTACTATATCGCGATAGGCGTCCAGTATTGCATCCTGCTGATGCTATACTGGATGCTCCCAGACTACCCCGCGAAGAACAAGGGCTCGACGTACTTCGGCATCCTGTATAGTATGGCAAAATTCGTCGTGACGGAACCGCTGCTCGTTCAGGCGATCCTCATATCTGTCCCGTCGAGTGCGACCTTCACGAACTGGTGGGTGACACTTACATTCCTACTTGGCGGTCCACCTTACCACTACTCGACGTGAGTGCCTTTCGTTTCGGGAAGCTGTATTCGTACCAACTCTTCACTTTCAGGGTTGCTATTGGATTATTTGGCCTGGTCGGAATGCTTGGTGTGGCGATGGCTCCGCTCATCGGTCGTACCATTGATAGACTCGTTCCCTGGTCTGCCACGCTCGTCGCGATCATCGCACTACTCATCACTTTCTCGATCCAAACCGCTGCAGTCGGTCTACATGTCGTAGTCGTCGTCATCGTATGCATCGGGCTAGACATATTCAGGCAGACGCAGCAAGTCTCGCTCACGACCGCTGTGCTTGGCCTCGACGCGAGCGCACGGTCCAGGCTGAACGCGGTGCTCATTCTCTCGGTGAGTCGACAATCCGTAGTGGACGACGGACGACGGATGCTGACGGGGGCTGTGAAGTTGTTCATCGGTCAAGTTATGGGTACCTCTGTCGGCTCGAAAGTGTTCACGGAGCACGGCTGGCGTGCGGACGCGTCTCTGAACCTTGCGTGGACGGGCTGGACGCTCTTCGTACTCTTCCTGCGCGGCCCGCACTGTCCGCGCTATACGTGGTTCGGATGGCAAGGTGGGTTCGAGCTCCGGAAGAGCCGGGTGTTGGCGCGACAGCAACGTGAACGTGAAGCTACTGCGTTCAACGAGAAGGCACAGACGAATGCTGACGGTACTGATGGAGGTGAGCTCGTCGAGGAAGCTCGGTACTGATGGAGGTGAGGTCGTTGAGGAAGCTGGGGAGAAGAACAGTCTTGGATCACTCGGGACTGAAAGGAACGAGAGCGGTGGGGAGAAGAACAGTCTTGGAGCACTCGGGACTGATAGGAACGAGAGCGGTAAGAGGAGTAGCGAGAAGATTGGGGAGGATGAAGTATGATGTTGTGCTATGGCAGTCATTGTCCATGCTTTCACGTTTGCTCTCATGTCTTCGCAACCTCACTAGACCATTTGTACGCGCGGCTTCTGCGGGTGGTGTTGCGGAGCAATGGATATACATGGACCATTTGTACGCGCGGCTTCCTGCGGGTGGTGTTCCGGAGCAATGGATATAGAGTATAACGTTGTATCTTTGAATTGTTCACGCTTTCATCATCGCTTTCATGTATTGCCCACTTTGTTACACTTGGTGTATGACCATCGCATAGATATAGACTTTCTTGCAGACGAGATTCTCAGCCATTCACCCTCTTCAGGTGCCCGGATACTCTGGTAGCCCCGTGGCCTCGACTATTCCATAGGACTAAGGTGTGTCTAGTGGTCGCTTCAGTGAGCTCTCCTAGTGACCGGAAGGGGCTAAGTAGCAAGGTTGCATGGCTCGCGGGGCTGGGGCGAGTGTGTAAAGTAATGTGCATACGCCATCATACGCCATCATACGTAACATCGTTCAAGTGAAAGGTTGTGGGTAGAGTATCGTAAGGAGCCAAGCTCAATGCAACAGGGGAGCAACGGCGGAGGAATCATGGGAGCTCGAACATGTTCTCAGAGCTCCGTAGTTGAATTCTATTTGCAGATGAAGCCTATACTGTGTACTGGTACAAGTGGATGCAGATTTAAGCATCGGCTACACCATTCCTATCTCTCCACGCCATATACATCTGTACGACATCCGGTGTGATCTGCTTTTTGATGTTCTTCGCAGCCTCCAAAAATGCTGCTTGAGGAACCTACGCACAGAGCCCGGTGAGCGGCACTACTCAAGCACAGGACATTCTTTAACTCACGAATGGAGCGTTGATGTCCGCCTTCATGGTCAAGAGTGCTGCCTCCTGACACAATGCCGTCATCTCTGCGCCGGAACATCCTTCCGTCTGAATCAAAACATGAGTTCGAGGGTCCTCCCAGACGCACGCGATATCAAGGGGATACGAACCATCTGTGCGATTTGTGTTAGATCTAAGGTTGGCTCCACACTCATCTTCTGGGTGCGGATCCGCAGGATCTCTTTCCTTCCCTCCAAGTCAGGAGGACCGACGTATAGAATGCGATCCAGTCGTCCTGGGCGCATCAGCGCAGAATCCTGTGATACCTCCATGTAAGGATAGAGTGGAGTATAGTTACATGGGAACGCACGATGACATCCGGGCGATTTGTCGCTGCGACGATAGTGACGCCAACGAGCTCCTGCACACCGTCCATCTCGTTCAAAAGGCTGGTCAGAACACCTTCGTGTGCGCCACCGCTTGTGTCAGAAGCGGAACGAGAAGTTGCTAGTGCATCAATCTCGTCCTGTGAACCTTGGTTAGGAACACTATGTGCATAGTCATAGGATTGAATTTTACAAAGAAGATGATGGACGGCGCGGCTGCGCGTGCCTTCCCGAAGATCTCTCGGACGGCACGTTCGGACTCGCCGACATATTTGTTCAAGAGCTACATAGAGAGAACGTTCGTCAACTATGATCACACAGTAAAACTCATCACCTGCCTCAGGACCCTTGACGGCGAGGAAATTCACTCCACTCTCCGTGGCACATGCGCGAACGAGTAAAGTCTTGCTGCACCCAGGGGGACCATACAACAACACACCCCTGGGAGCCCGAACGCCGAGCCTTGCGAAGGCCTCCGGGTGTAGTAACGGCCACTCTACACACTCGCGAAGTTTCTGAATGGTATGCGCTTGTCCGCCAATGTCGGCATAGCGAACTGGCACCGTGTCCAAAAATAGTGAGCGAAGCGCAGAGGGCCGCACCGTCGGCAGAGCGGTGAGAAGGTCTGCGAGTGTGAGTTGTGGGGATGACTCTTCCCCATCTGCTGGCTGAGACGTGAGCCACCGCTTTATGGCCAAGGTTCCTGCTTCCCGAACGACCGCGCTGAGGTCTGCACCGACATAGCCGTGCGCTTTCGCCGCGACGGACCGGAGATTGTCTTCAGAGACGTCGTGCGGCGCTTTGGCCAGGAGGACTTGTAGTATCGAGAACCGCGCTTCAACATCAGGGATACCTGCAGCAGAAGTCAGTCACGAGCCTGACTTGCACAAGACTCTCGTGTGTTAACCAATCTCAATCTCTCTATCAAACCGTCCGGGCCGTCGCAAGGCCGGATCGATTGCATTTGGCCTGTTCGTAGCCGCAACGACCACAACCTTCCCCTGCGAGCCGTCCTTGCCTTCGTCTTCCATGCCGTCCATGAGCGTGAGCAGCTGTGCGACGACCCGCTTCTCGACCTCTCCCCCTGGTCCATCCTCACGGCGAGGACATATCGCGTCGACCTCGTCGAGCACGATGATGCATGGACTGCGAGCGCGTGCCTCTGCGAATACGTCGCGGATCTTGGCTTCGGTCTCACCGTGATATGCGGATGAGAGCTCGGGGCCGTTGACGATGAGGACCGCGGAGCCTGTCGACGCTGCGATGGCACGCGCGAGATGTGTTTTGCCTGTGCCGGGTGGACCGTGCAGCAGGATGCCTCGTGGTGGTTTGAGGCCTATTGCATTGAGCATGCGCCCACGGTGTTGCGCGAGGTAAAGAACGATAGCATAGTAAGACGTTTGCCGCAGGAACGGATGATTGAGCACAGAATGAGAGCGTGGGGACGTTGAACATATGTGGCGGTTCGAAGAAGCGAAGCGTGAGGTCAGATGGCAAGCGTACTGGAAAACAGGGGAAGGACGCACCGAAACGACGAAACAACTCGGGACGGGTAAGAGGGATCTCAATCAGGTCCCGGATTTGCGCGATTTGCTTGTCCAAGCCTCCCACAGACGAGTAAGCGTCCTCCTCCACGCCGTGTTCGATAGTACGGTCTGATTCCTGTCAGAGTTGTATGACAATGACGTCACGAGGGTAAATTGTTGTGCAGCTGAAGCAGCCGCCTCACCTTGTGCTCGTCTGCAGCGGTCTTTGAACTCTCACTCTCAAGGAGGACAGTTGTTTCCCATCCGACAGTCCACAGTCTTGGCAGAGCATCAGATAGCGATAGTGACTGTATTCCATCCGCTATATCGGGATCCTGCGTTGCTTCGCGGCTGGTGGAGACGGACGATACAATGAATCGACGTGTCTTGCCCTCATACACGATGTCCAAGGTTTGTGTCGGTGTGATGTACCCTAGGTCAACTGCTCACGAAGAGGGTTGGAGAAGTGCTGTAGCTGTCAAATTCACTGCGCTAGTAGAGAAGGGACGCACTCAGTGCTTCCCTGATCATCAGGGTTAGCCATTCTCGGCTTCGCCCCCCACCAGAATCGGGAGCTTTAAATCAGGGTTAGCCATTCTCGGCGTCGCCCCGCACCAGAATCGGGAGCTTTAGAAGAAGGTTTGGGAGTCGAGCCAGTTTTACTACTCTGTTCTTCGAGAACTTCTTTTATACGGACAGTCTGTGCGAACTCGGCCTGCCGCAGAGAGGGTACCCCCAATGGAAGCTTCGGTGCGTCCAAGGAGAATAGGTTGACCTTGGCACCCTGCGATACCCTTGCGGTCAGCAGCAGGGGATGCGAGACAAGTATAGCTGTCAATGCAAAGTCGGAGTTCAGTGGCATGGATTGGTAAGTCAAGTCTCTCATCCCGCGTTCATGGGGCGCGGCAGAGGGTGTGTATACATACAATCCTGGGATAGCTCTGAGGATGGCCATGCGACGCCAACAGCAACAGCCTAGTCACAAGAGCGAGGTCCGTCAGCAGGCTCACACTGACGTTGAAGGGTTATCTGAGCACGCGATAACGAGGGTTGTCATGAGCGGATTAGCATCACTCACTTTCGGCGATTCGGGGGAAATTATGGCAACGGCGTCGCCTGCGTACACTTTGGCTTGTTTAAGAATATCCGCATTGATGATGATACGTCGGGAAGCACGGGAAAGCGGCTCTGAGGGATCATAAATGTCAACTACAAAATTTCTGCTGGCTAGAGCTGCCATCTAGAAACTTCTTGGTCAGATTGTCAGGTTTGGAGTCTGGTTATAGTCAATTATACTGTACTTCTATGTTCATCGACATAAGCTGCTCACATTTTCTAGTGAACCTGTCACAAACTTCGGTCGTATCGGTGTCGCTACACTTCAGACGAGGCTATCGATACAACTTGAACTCTCGATACAGTGATTTCTCACGGGGACTTCAGGGGGTTCGTGTCGCTATGCATTCAGAGATGTAAGACATGTGTTGTCTTAATGACCTACCTGACGGATTTCGTGGTCGTCGTCCTGGGTTAATGTTCTTCATAACGAATCTGGCATTGCCAATATGCCTGAGATTGTTGAGGAGCCACTTTGGTACACGGGCGCTTGTACTCACTTATGCTATTTTGGTACCACCATCGTCTCCCTGCTGCTGTGCTGTCTGTACACTCGCCGACTTCTTGCTTGGACTACTCAGTACTGAAGACAGCCATTGCCAACACTATAAACGTACCATGAGATGGGGGCTTTGCTGGAGGACTTCGCTTCTGCTGGTGCTGCACCTGGTTTCTGTCTCTGCACAAAGTGAACAGTTCGACGAAGATCTGACACTACGCCCACTCCGAGATGGGAAACTATCAGCTCGATTCTCTTTTAACACACTGCTGAAAGGTGCTTCTCCGAGAGATCCTCTACAGCTGGAAACCCACGATGAAGGTGCGTTCTCAATGCGTGAACGTGTCGAGGTAACTACAGGTGCAAAGTAGCGCAGCATTATACCCTCTTTCCTCTCGCCCTCGGCCAAATATTGCGTGAATACGCAGTCACCGAGCTGCACTTAACGCTCAACGCTGGAAAATGGAATTACGACGCATGGGGATATCCGGACGAACCGGGAGTGGGCACGGGCGCGGAGCTTTGGGTGTGGATGGGAGACAGCTCAGCCGCACCGTTCGTTGCGCCTCATTCCTTTCGCCATCCCGATACGTATCTGATTGATTCGTTATGTAGAGTTGACCCACGATGGCAAGGCCTACGAAATGCCCTTGCAGGCCTTTTCTGCGCCTCTCTTGGTCACTTGGACGAGCAACGCACGACATCACCAACTCTCACCTTCCAACCCGAAGGCCACCTTCCCAATTTCACATACCCCCATCAGCTCCGCCATGCCAGTCTGCCCTCCGAACATGTTTGCACTGAGAATCTGACGCCGTTTCTCAAGCTCCTGCCGTGCAAGTCTCTTTCTGGCATCGCCAGCCTGTTGAACCCGCACCGCCTGTTTGACGCCGATTGGCATGGACTGGGTGTTCACGTTCGCTATCGAGAAGGCGCCGGCGTTGAGGTACGCCTGGCGTTCCAGGCTGTTTTCGACCCTGTCCGTTATTCTCATGAGAAGCGTCGAGGTGAGCCCAAGTCGCGCTTATGGTCTTTGCCCCCGTCAGCAACACGGTCGAGGTGAGCCCAAGTCGCGTTTATGGTCTTTGCCCTCGTCAGCAATTACTGTTCGTAAACCCGCTTGGTAGCCTGCTAGTCTACGACACACCGTAATCGGTTGATTCTGTTGCACGTTTGGTACCTCAAAATCGAGAACACCGTGCAGAGGCTCAATCTATAACATCTGATGCCGCACAAACAGGCACAAACGCGTTCGATGCAACGAGCGCTAATGTCATGCAATCTATCCCGACTTGTGAAACCTTACCTTCTGTCGCTCCTCAATCCCTGCCTTAGTACTACGGAGGCCGCGCTGTCCGAAAGATCCGATCCTCGTAGACAGTGGATGCTATCTGTCCGCCCCGACCTCTGATACGCTGAGGTCACCTGTCATGTTCTCCCTGAATACGGAATGTATTGCCTCTGGGAAGCTGGCGTATGGTCTAACAACATATACGACGGAATGTATTGCCTCTGGGAGGCTGGCGTATGGTCTAACACCATATACACTCACTCTTCTCTTTCCGATGGGCTCGGAAGACATGAGCTATACTGAACGCTTTGTCAGATTGGTCGCTCCGCTCGATTTTCGACCGTGCCATAGATAGACCCTGTCCTGTTGCACGGTCTAGCAAGGTCCGAGTGGAGCTCCCCCATGGACCATCACCGTACTCGATAACGCCTGATCCGGCCGCAATAGTAGACAACGTTGCGGTATACACGGTCGATGCTAGTAAGTGGCCAGTGCTATTTCATGCGACCTTGGTAGGAAAGCTTGGTATACACGGTCGATGCTAGTGAGTGGCCAGTGCTATTTCATGTGACCTTGGTAGGAAAGCTCACCATACTCGTTGCAGAGCAAGAAGCACCTGATGTTTCGATGCACTGGCCCACGGAAGCCTTCTTCGAGTATCGTGCGTACTGCCACGTCTTCACTTACTAGTTGTATCTCATTCTAGACATCCGAATGTTTGGAATTCATGCAGCAAACACGTCAGAGACGCCTCCCCTTACTGACATCTCGGTCCGCCGAAACCTGAAGGGTACAAGCCAGGCCGAGGCTCAGTTGACGCTCGTTGTTACGAACAACTTGCCAGTGCAGGTCAGCGCGGGGTACCTCGAGACTATGCCATGGCACCTCCAGTTCTACCTGCACACCCTCCGCGCACATATCAATGGCGTCGCACGTGGTGAGTTCATCCTGGCTCTCACTGTTGCTTTGTGTGGGATGCTGGATTTCAGATCGATCGTCTTTGCCGATCATCTCTGTCCGCGTTCGCTTCACAGCCTCCGCCACTTCATCATGACTGACGTGACGTGCTCGACTTTAGACGATCTAGTGTCAATCGTGTCGTACACACCTCCGGTTCCACACTCTCGCCCTGCGCTCCTCCAGGCCGTCCTGACGCTCCCGCCGCGAAGCGCGCTGCATCTCACGATGGACGTCGTGAAGCCGTTCCTGCGCTACACGGAGCACCAGCCCGATGCGCAGCGGGGCTGGGACCTCCCTCCAGCCGTTCTGGTCCCATTTGCGTTCGGGGACCAGAGCAACACCAGCACCGGGGCGCAGCTCGCTCACGGATGGCGGCCGCGACGGATGTACACGCCCGTGCTGCTCGTCGACTTGGCCACCCCGGATTTCAGCATGCCGTACAACGTGATCATCATGAGCTGCACGCTCATCGCGCTCATCTTTGGGAGCGTGTTCAACCTGCTGACGAGGCGGTTCGTCGTCGTCCGCGTTCATCCTCCGCCCGAGGCACAGTCCCACGAGGCCACACAGGTTCAGGAGAAAGAATGACAGCGTTGCTTCTTCGACCCTTCTACCCCCGTTCCCTCCCAATCTATTACTCGGGCACATACTTCAAGCTTGGCCTATTCGAGGCGGACATCACGCCCTCGGCCCCCATCTTCACGTTGTTAATGACTCGCCGACTGACTGAACTCTATTATCATGTCGCATTGATTGTGCGACTCGCCTCGCGTCCTGTTTCGCCACATTGTGCAACGTGCGCCATACTATCACAATTAGGCTTGGTTATAGCACCAAGACCACCACCAGGTGACTCGCGCGGAAGCTGATGTGCACTGTGCAACAGCGCAGGTGTTCTAGTTTCCAACGGGTCCGGCGAGCTGCGTTGGCGAGCTGCAGCATGGCGCGTGGCGTTATGCCACTTGCCGCCACCTGGCACGTTCGCGTTCGCGTTCGCGTTTGCCTTTGCGCTTCTTCCATGCGCTGTGCTTCTCGTTCTCGTCTGTCGACGCGTTCGAGGAGGGTCCCGGTGAGTCTTCCCTTGGGCAGTCTCCTTACTCAGCCCGACGTACGCGCAGAGCGTGGCTGACCCATCGTGAGACACACCCTTGGTCTCGGTGAGATACATCATCAGTATGCGTATACGTAGTATACCCCGGGACGACGCTTCCAACGATCCCGCGTCTCGCGGCGCGTACTCTGCGCTCCTCAAGCTCAAGCTTCAAGTCTCGAAGTTCGAGCTTGAACTCGAGCTTGTGCCTTGTCTGCCTGGAGCGGTAAGGCTGCGATCCCAGATAATCGCCGCCCCTTGACTCCGCTGTGCGCCGAGAGTCGGACAGGCCCGGGGCCGTCGCCGCTGCGGGAGAAGAGCCAGCTCCGAGCTCCAGGACCCGGCACGCAAGCGCGTTAGGATTAATATTGATGCAGATGCAAGTCGGGTGCGCTCCCTTCCGAACCTTAATACTTATATGTACACACACGCAAGCCGAGGGTGGGGCGGCGCGGGCACACACATGGTGACATGCTTGCTCGCTCGCTCACTTGTGTGGCACAGGCTCCCTAGATGTGCTCGTGTCAGAACCGGAACGCAGCAGACTCGAGACAGGGCTCGAGCCTCGATGGAGCGAGCGGGCTCGGATGCGGTGGTCGTGGATGTGAACGTGAACGTGAATGTGAATGTGCGGGCGGCGGCACGGGGCCTGTTAACGTTCTGTATCGTCTTACCAACGAGTAGGGAATCACTATGTGGGTGGTACTGGCACACACGCTGCAGGCTGGCCATAGAAAACCCCACTGGGGCCACATTCCCTACAGTAGTCCATCCTGGATTCCGAGCTCGAATCCGAAGCCGTGAGAGGGAGGACGTGTTGTCCATATCTCTGAGTCTCTAGATCTGACTCTGACCCTGGCTTCGGCTCTGGCTTCGGCTCTGGCTCGGGTCCACTGGCAGGGGCAGCAGCGCGCGGCGCGTGTCCGAGATGCGTATCTGATGCTGCTGCTGCTCTCGGGATCTGCGAGGACTTGAGTTAAGTACGGGTACTTGCGAGCCATGTGCATCGGGCTCGCGCCGGGGGCCTTAGGCTTGAGTCCATCGATGTTGAGATTTTATTTTGAAACGTTGATGACGTGTACGATGGATGGATCATGGCGAGGAATTGGCACGGAAGCGAGCGCGATTGGCCGCGGGCAAGTCAGTTCCTGTACAGTATATGTAGAACATGGGGGGCTGGGGACTGAGTACTGAGTACTGGGTGCGGTTGGTACTACTGTATCGAGCGCGTTCGGAGCCTGGCTGTCAATCGTCCGAGTCTTCGTTCATTGATGTGTGTCCCGGATTCAAGGCCCCCAAGCGTTCGTTCAAGCCATTCAAGCTCTGAAACGTCGAAATTGAGCTGGAAGCTTCTGCAGACCTGTTTGCGATCAGACATCGCAGATCTCTGCAAATGAACCATGATCTCATCTGACACAATGCATGGCAGCTATGTATGTATGTATGTATGTACGTCGCGTACGTGTGCGAGAGAAAGGAAGGAAGGAAGAAAGAGACGAGACACGAATGCGTAGTTCTGTTTCGCGATCGTACTGTATATGCATGTGTGCTGCGTATCTCCTCCCATGCCAGGCGCCGCCAAAGTCCCCGCCGCGCGGTGTGCATGTAACGGAACAACCGTCGGAGTCGGAGTCGTGTGAGGGATTCCGATCAAGCACTGTACATATATATGTATGTATGTGGATCCGGGCCCGCCACTGGCAGCTCCCGGGCTAATCGATTGATAGCCACGTCTCTCACACGCACATGCCATTCCAGTCAGCACACCTGTACCAGAGCGCGAGATTGAGAATGATGATAACAGGATGAGCAGCGCGCGCGCTGTGTTGCAACGCGTTACGCGCATGCATATGGTCATTGGTAGCAGCACTGCAGCTGGGTAGGCACTGAGCCGCGAGTTAGGAAACCTAGAGAGCGCGCTCGTGACATCATCACACACACACTTCCTCCTCCTCCTCCAGTCCAGAACGTTTCAAATTCGACGTTCAACGTTCGTGCATGATCATGACCGACCCCACTGACTATGTACAGTACAGTAGTGCTGGAGCCGGTGGGCCGTAACGTATGGCGGGTGCGATCGCGCACTCGCACTCGGATATAGATGGACTCGGACGTTGTCGCCGCTAGGTTGCCGAGGTTGCTGTGTTGCGACAACCTCACAAAGAGATCTCAAGCTCGAGCGTGTGCTAACTCTCAAATGTTGTTGTCGTCTGATCAACGCACGGTGGAGCTTGTCGGCACGACGCGCGACGCGATACAGCTTTCCACGCCGTCTCGCGAGTCGCGTTCGCCGTTGACGTGGATGAAGGCCTCCCTGAGAGCGACTCGGAGGCTGATGATGATCCCTGAAACTCTAAACGTCCCCACATCTCAGATCTCAAATCTCAAACCGTGCTCATGTACTTGCAAACGTATCAACGAACAGATAGTGTACATCTAGTCCGAGTCCTGGTCATCTGACCTCGATCCGCCCGCAGTCTTCTTGCTCTTTCGCCTCTTCTTCTCTAAATCCTTAACTGCAAGCTCAACTCTCTTCAGCACCGAAGGATTTGTGTACTGCTCGAAGACGGGCAGACTTGAGGGCTCGATCATCAGAGTGCAACGGTCCGGTGTCAGGTCGCAGTCATCATGCATTAATTTGTCTGGGTGGGGAACCTTGGCTGTCGCCGGACCTGATAGAGATGTCCGGACACTTTCGCCAGCCACATGTGCATTTGGAGGCCGGTTTGTCCGGGTTAGTCCCCAGCGTCGGAGGCTCCATCAGCCAAATTTTGTCCGGATGGGGGTACAGGCCTCACCACCTATTGTCAGGGGTCCTGCTCATGTACATGTACTTGCACCGCGTGTCTCTGTGTGTGAACCTCCCGGTGTATCTCTATATGTAGCAGTCTATAGCATCACTGACTGGCATGCACCATCCTCGCCCCCCTGTCCCCTGTCCTACATAGTCCACCCTAACGTGCAGGAACGGAAGCCTGAGACAAACAACGAACTCTCGACGTCAACTTGAACTTTGGACCCATGACATCCCGGCCGTCATGCCGATGCCGAGAAGCGAAGCGGCGACGGCAGTTGCACTACATAACCGCTAAGCACTAAGCAACTCATCAGCACTTGCACTGGCCTGTGCGAACACAAGTCCAGGTTTACGGCAACTTACCGTCACGGTTTACATAGTACATGTACTTGGTAACTTACTGCTAGTCTGCTGACGACCCGCCTCCAAACCCCCCCCACTATCCAACCCCGCGCGAGTTCGCTCTTGGGAAGTGGGAACTGGGGGTGTGGCTGGTTCAATATTAATATTAATTCCAATGACGAGTTTGCGTGCTGCGGTATGGGGGTACCGGCGGTGTGGGTGTGGGCTGGTGTGGGGATGTAGTAACGCGTCTGGTTTTCAGTTCCATAACTTGTTCCCGGCTGGCGTTGGCAGGCGATCAACGTTCAACGGGAGCGTGTTCAGTGTTCCAGTGTTCGCAGTCTGTGGCAATATTTGTGACGCGCTGACGATTCAATCACCCGCAGAATGTTCGAACACTGACGGACAGTGATTATGTGATGCATGAGTCATGACAGAATATGCGATTGCGACGGTGCGACTAATCATACAGTGGGCGTATGTCGAACTCGATACATACATACATACATACATATGTGCAGGGAGCAAGGAGCAAGGAGCAGGGCGTGCACGAACGCGGGCCACGAGACCAAAGTAGAAGAGCAGGACATCCGACGACAGGGTGCAGCAGACAGCGACGACAGTACTGGTACTAGGGGGCGATTACATATGTAGTAGCTATGGGTACGTATACGTATACGCGTACGCATACGCATGCGCATGCGCATGCGCGTCCGTGCGATGGGAGCGGTGCTTGAGGAGCGTGAGAAGATGGAAGATGGGAGATGGGAAAGGGGACTTGGAGAAAAAGCGGGGAGAGAGAGCAGCGACGAAAGGGCACAATATCAATGACGATTCGGAACAGGGGCGGCGGAGGCGTGAGCGCGCCCTGCGCGCGTGGTATAAGGTAGCAGGTAGCATGATCACAGAGCCCCAGATGCGGGACGCCGTCCACTTGTCATGCATTATGAGGCGGAGGGCGGCGAGCGAGCCTAGGGCACGCATGGCCGCATGTCTTCTTGTTGCAACTTGCAGCAGCACTGGCTCACGTTCGGATGATGCTCACGCCGGGATGCGGCGCGCGGCGGCGGCGCGGCACTGGAAGCAGTAGTCCTTGACGGTGTCGACGTCTTTCTGGATGTCTGGCCCGAAGTTCTGCACGATGCGATGTGCCCGCGCGCAGGAAGGGGGCGGAAATGCGAAAGCCGGAACAAAAACAAAAAGACACACGACGTCAGCGCGCGAGGTCCACAGTGGCAAGTGCGGCACCCCCGATCACCACCAACAGATCACAATCCCGAATTCACGAGACCAAACCATCAACGTTCGACGTCGACACCGACGCGGAACACGTGAGCGGCGACCGGTCTTGGCGGCTGTGGCTGGCTAAGGTGGTGGGTGCTCGCATGACCGCCGAGTTCCCGACGTCCACCTGTAGCGCGCCGCACCCACCGTCTGAGGGCTCTTCCCACTCGAAGCCTTCGCGCCAGTGGGTAGCAGTACCAGTGGGCAGAAAGCACGCGCGCCAAGCCACGGCCTCGTGCCCGGACTGGAGCCGGGGTGCGGTGCATGCGGGGGTCGGAGGCGGGAAGAGACGGAAAAGGCGGACGCACCTTGATGCAAACCGGGTCGCGGCATCCGTTGGGGTGGAGGTAGCTGCGCTCGCACCTGCTCGAGTTGCAGTCCATGATGGCGACGACGAGGTGGCGCTGGAAGTGCTATAGAGAGAGAAGACGGAGGGCGCGTGCGCGTCGTCAGCTGACCCGCGCAGCACGGGGAGACGGGGAGACGGGGAGACGTAGGGGTGCGGAAGACGGAGAACGGGAGATTTACCCCACACTTGGACCACCGCGTACCTTCCCTGCGGATCACGGTAGAAGAGTCAGCTTGCGGTGAGCGGACGCCGGATGAGGGGCGCGCGATGAGAGGGGCGTACGCGATTCGTTGGCACATGCCTGGTACTTGAGCGAGAGATGGGGTATGTACGCGAGAGAGGACTGGGATGGATGAGGAGGCGAGACGAGACGAGGAGCGCGAGGAGGCTAGTAGAGCGAGCGGGTGCGCGACGAAAGCAAAGAGGACTGTATGAGGGTATATATAGTCCTTGTGGGGTGGGTATGGGATAGTCCAAGGATCCGTGTCGTAAACTGAGCCTTTTATGTGGCAGGAGCACAAAGGCGAGCGGGGGTGAGTCACAAAGGCGGGAGATTCGATGATCTGTGGTCACCGTGCTTTTATGCGAATCCGAAGCGCTCGAGTAGACCGTACCATCCCTCGGACTGCCGAGAGAGTCCCCAGAATTCAAACTGCCAGGGCTAGTCGCTCGTTTCGATGTGCCCGTCGCGCGTTCCCCAGTCCGAACCGGCGGACGTGCTCTCTGGAATTTCGCGAAGGAGAGGACCAGAAGACGACACGCACGCACATGTGGCTGCCGCTGAGATCGTGAGATTCGGAGTCGGCCAAGGTAAGGTGCCCATGATATTGTCCCTCGCTTATGTACCCTTACGCGACCGAATTCGACACTATTCGACACCTACAGTATTCCGAATCCAAGTATCCCTCCGAACGCTGCGCAGTATTGCCCGTACGCGTGTACCTATCTGTACATCTCTCCACTCCGTCCTCATGCTATCATATGCATGCTGGCAATAGTCTTCCTAAAGTGAGTTCTGCCATCTTTGTACACCAATTCTCTCATCTGACACCCCTCTGGCTCCTCCGACCCTGACCTTGCAATTCTCTCATCTGACACCCCCCTCAGGCTCCTCCGACCCTGACCTTATCCCCAGAGACCGGAAGCACCGTCAGAACCCGGAGGGATAGTATGGCCCTGGCCCACAAGCCGCGGATGACAATTGAGAGAGCCGGCTGGCATGATGCAGATGCGTGATCATGATGTCTATCTGTCCCAGTCCGCTAATACCTAACCGCACATGTACACCCGCGCACAGCATTGCGTCTTCCGTCTCTCGCCCTCCCTCCCTTTTCCCCTGGGCGTTCCCCCAGTGACCATATGTCGCGTCAGCGCCGTCATCGTCATCGCAAAACACACGTTCTTCATACAGTTCACAGACGCGAGTGTCACGCGTTCAACGTTCACACGTTCTCGAGCCCTCGTACTACATCTAACGCTTGTCGTGCAGCTAAGCGCTAAGCGGACCCTGGCAGTGTGTCGCCACGGACGCACACAAAGGCCACTCTCCGAACCTCTGTCTCTTTCCATTCACGAAACACGAAACACGAAACACGATACACGATACACGATAAAGCAGATCCGGCAGATGGCCCCAGGCTTCGGGCTCGGACTCGACTCGGAGGAAGCAATATCAGAACTTGCGCTCAGAACTTGCCCCGCCATCGCGCTGAGCTCCGAGTCCCGAGTCCCGAGTCCGACTCCTTATCTCTATCTACGCGCACCTCGCGTATCGTTCTATCATCGTACTCACTCGTATATATAAGTACTTATCTCCCCTTCGCCGTGCCAGTGCCAGTGCCAATCAGGGACACGGACGGCCGCGTGCGCGCCCTCAGTCAGGCGCCCGGGTGCCGCCCCCCCTCCCCGGCCGACCGTTTGGGCAGAACTCAGAAAGGGCGTCGAAGAGCAGGCGTACCGTGACATGTACACATGTAAATTTGCACGGGGACCTTCGATCCTCCGGTTCTAAGCGCCATCGCTACATGGTCACGACTCACAGTCATGATACGACTCAGCGACACAGCGATACAGCGACACGACGTTCCTGCTGGACCTATCTGACCACCCTCAGGCCTCAGGCCTCAGGCCGCAGTACTGTGCGAATCGATCCAGCCTGGATGCAGGCCTGCCTCACCACGGCCATTGGCCAGGACCACGCAGCTCGGTCTTTCCGCTCCTCTCTGCCGCAGCGGAGAGTCGGAGACGCTAGCCCATACTGTCATACTGTGCATGTTCGAGACACAGACACGCGCGCCGACTATCCTGCCGCGGCCTCATCGACATCTGCCAGGCTCCAGCTGTACATAGTCAGTGCGGTCGGCCATGATGCACGAACGTTGCAATGTTCTGGACTGGAGTGTGTGAGTGATCAGGAGCGCGAGTATTGCATGTGCATGTGCACCGTGACGTTCACACACAGAGACACACGATACAAGTACTTACACACATGCTCATAGTTTGAGATTCGAGATTCGAGTTGTGGGGATGTTGAGAGGTTTCAGGAATCATCAGCAGCCTCGCTCTCAGGGATCTTCAGACTTCATCCACGTCAACGGCGAACGCAAAGCGGCTTGGAAAGCTGTATCACGTCGAGTCTCGCGTCACCGTGCGTTGGTCAGACGACAACAAGATTCGAGAGCTAGTACACGCTTGAGCTTGAGCTTGAGCTTGAGAGCTGAGAGTGATGCTTCTGAAGATCGAACGAGTCCCGCGCAGCGTCGACGTCCGAGTCCATCCATATCCGAGTGCGAGTGCGAGATCGCACCCCACCACACCGTGTCAGCGGACCCCGCGTGCGTGTCCTCGAAGCAGCACGACCACGCACGCGTGCGCCGCCGAGGTCCTGCACGCCCTCGCGATCGATACGCCGCGGGCGAGACGAGACGAGACGAGACGAGACGAGACGTGCTGTGCTGTGCACAAGCGGAGATGAGTCCCAGAGAGGAAGGGGGACAACTTGAACGTCGAACGTTGAGGGATCGTGCAGTCACCCAGTGTGCGGTGTGGGAGCACCAGTTCGCTGCTGCTGCTGTTGCTCTACGCGAAACCCGAAACCCGAAAGAGAGGAGCTGGTCCCGGGAAGATGGCGAGTGATTGAATGGGTGTGTGGGTGTCACTGGTCGCGAGTCCCGGGGAGAGGGCGCTTGAGGGGCGGAAGGGGAAAGGGGAAAGGGGATCCGGAAACGGGTCGGTATCACCGCGCGAAGTCAGGGAAGTGGGTTGCTTGTATTGTAGGGACTTCTGGGGGGTTACTCCCTATTGAAGTGGGTTGCTTGTATTGTACGGACTTCTGGGGGGTAATACTCGATATAGAAATTCTTTAAGTGACAGTGCGAATGTCCCGCGCTGGAGGTTTGTGTGCATCTTTTGTTGGGAACGCGTGAGGGTGTGTACGCCTGGTGCAATCTGTGCGCGGCTGGTGTCAGCCAGGGGTGGATGTCGTGGAAAGCGAGGCGAGGAGGGGGACGCGATGAATGCTGGACTACATGCAACCCCAACGCAATGAGTCACTGATAACGCGAGAGGCGAGCTACCTTGGAGGGCTCGAGAAGTTGGGGCGGGGGAACCCTCCCTGCAACTGCGACGAGAACTGGCTCGAAGATAAGGTGTGTTTGGAAGCCGGCGTGCGTGTTTCGTCGCATTCAGCGCGCTATCTCAGCCAGTGCTGATATACGATAGCTCCCGAGACGTCGTTCGCTCCGTACCGCAAGCACGCGCGGTTTCTCTCCCCTCCCTCATCGCGGACCTCGCATTCGCACTCAATGCCACTGGGGTACTGGCCTTTGTTGGGTCGGCGTCTCGAGATAAGCCACGGTTCTGAGGGAACCGCGAAACGCGAGTGCGTGCATATAACCCCAGCGACGGGAGATGATCTCGTGCGCTGCACCGCTGTGGCAAAGAAGCTATCAGCCACACGGGCTTCCGACTCCCGGGCGTCTGAGCGAGGGCTGCCAGCATCTGGCCACCGGAGATACGCACGAGAATACCCCCACTGTATTCACCGGCGAGGCACGGGAACGTTGGACGTTGAACGTTGAACGAGGGGAGGAGGGCAATTGCCCCGTCCGCCGAGGAGTCCAGGTTCTTCGCCGTGCCCCACACCTCGGGGCCTCACTGGCAGGACCTCCAGCGCTCGGTATGTACCCAGTACTGGCAATCAGTTGCAGACGCGCAAGTACGTCAAGATAGAGAGAGAAGCCAGGAACGGCAGAGAAGCGTACCGATAGGCGGGACGTCATCAGGGCGGCCCACTTTCTTTGCGAGAAGACGCGAACTGGCAACTGACTGCATTAATGTACATAGCCCAGCGGGCACGATGCCACGGATGCAAGGTCACGATCCACTGCTAGGTCCCTTGTTCACCGAGAGAAGCGTGCAGCCTGGTACTGAGACGTAACGTCCCCGTGTGCGCTCAGCACATCTGCGGGACGCCATAGGGCCCTGCTCGCGCACGGTGCTGGTCCCTAAATGAGCAGCGGTTTGGCTCGCAGTGGAGATTCGGCCATACATTGGCCATGTGCGACGAGGAGCGTGACGGGCGCGCACAACTTAGGCGTAATCTAGCCGCAATCTGTAGGGTATGTACCTGTCGGCCAGTACATGGTGTCCGAGTAGAACCGAGAGGAGCGATGTGGGGACGATACGGAGAGAAGCAGATGGATGCGTTGGGCGAGAAACGATAGTATGCGCGGGCAGGGGCACGACGCTCGGAGCGAATATCGCATAGTCGCATGGCCAGGGTGGTGCTTGACGAGGAGCGAAGCTGGCTCTAGAGAGAGAAAGCCAGGGCCTTGGGTTCCGTAGAGGAGAAGCCAGCCTTGAGGGGTCATCTACATGGGCCATCTGCCCACGATAGTCTCCGTATCAGTGGGCCTTCGCTTCGGCGCATTGGGCGATCGTAAGCTGCACGTAAGCGGTGCGTAAGAGAAGCTGGCTGGGGTTCGCGAGGTTGGACGTGCCAGTGTGCCGTGTGCGGTGACCGAGATGACATGAGTGTTGGGGGATCGAATGGACGAGGGCCGTGCGCCTGTCTCGTCCTCGCCAGAACAAAACCAGAGAGGAAAACGTATGGACCAGTTGTCTCGGGACAGTGGGTCGCCGTTGCAGGGCGCAGAAATCCATCCCGTACGTGGCAGCTGCGGCACATTCTGCATCACTCGCGGGGTTGCCTTTGTTTCGCGCGTTTGCCAATGTCGTCTTCACTAGTGCTAATAGTGTGATTAGACGCAATCCGGATGGGATCATGCACTTTGACCCGGACTTAGTGTCCTATGGGCAGGGAATAGCACCTTCAAGTCGACCCCCAACGCATCCAGCAACAAACCTATACTCGTAAGGAATGGGGTCGAAGGTTGCGAGGACAATCAGGGCGTCTGCAGAGAAGCTAACAAGAGGAAGGAGATTTGAGAGAATATCAATTTTGAGAGAGAAGTGGGAACTGAGCGGGCGTAAAATTGTGATAGGTACCGCTGTAGAAGCATAACTTACAACTCATCTTTCAAAGGAGCTGCTGTGAAGTGTGCGTTCCAAGCTGGAGGGCGGTGGGTCAGCACAAACGGTCCAGCATTCAAATTGAGAGTCGAAGTCGCGCAAGAGAGGTTGATGAACGGGGAGATTGAACTGTTCGATGTAGGTTCATGCAGCGTCTTTGCTCTGGAAGTAATGAGGTTGATGAACGGGGAGATTAAACTGTTCGATGTAGATTCATGCAGCGTATTTGTTCTGGAAGTAAGTGATTTGTTCGCTAGAGGCGGAAGGGGCGAAAACGGATTGTAGAACATGATGGCAAATGGAAGGCGAGTAATAGCGCCTAAACCCCGCGTCGCGGTCACAAGTACGCACTGCGCGTACGAAACGAACGTGACTTCTACGACTTGAAAATATTCACGGATTCCCTTGCCCAGAACCTCAGCAGGTAGTCCCGAACTTGCATAACAAAATACCCACTGGGGCTAGGGCCATCAAGTGCTGCAATATCACTAGCCGACTTGAACTTGGCACGGTTCGGGTAGCTATATACTAGTCAGTCAACTTCACAGGAGGTTTGAACCAGTGTCAGCTAGCCTATTGCGTATTCAGATATACCTTCTGTGCCATGGGGGAGGGGCACCTCATACTATACTCGCGCGCATGCCGCATTGCATGGTTTTATAACGTCTGAGATGTAGCGGTCCGAAACATCACTCTGGACCTCGTGAGGACTCTGGAGGAATAACCCAGTATTCATAAAATCCACCCAGTATACGGAGCATCGGTCCATGGTCAACAAGCACCGAGAATGATGACAGCAAAGACAAAACAACCCAGCAATGCAGTGAAACCTCCGTCCCAACGAGAACCAACCCCCCCACCGATCAGTTGTAGCACTTGTAGAAATCCCCATCCCCGCTCCTCCGCGCATACCCCTGGCTTGCAACAAACTCCTCCAGCGTGCACATGTTCTCCCCGCCCCCACGGCAGAACTCGAGGGGCTGCGCCTGGTCGTTGACGAGGATGCGCACGTATGTGTCCTCCCGCCCGTCGCGCACGCACGTCAGCCGCTCCGTCACCATGCGGGACGAGAACGGGACCATGCGCGAGGCGACCCACGTCGCTGCATTCCCGCTCCCGCTCCTGCTCTTCCCATCCCTGCGTCCCTGCATCATCTGCATCTCCTTCATGTGCTCCTGCCGCGCACCCAAATGTCCGTACGCCGAGAGACTTCGAGGCTCCCCAAGCGCTCCCTCAGGATCGGACTTGGCCTCGTCCCCTGGCAGCGCACGAGGGTCGAGCGGCTTGGGGACGTTGAAGAGCCCAAGCGCAGCATAGACGGCAACCATGAGGTTCTCGTGCGTAAAGTCCGCGTAGATCGCACGGTCGAGCGGGAACTCGAGCGAGCCATTGTGCGTCGTGTGGTCCTGCACGGGCTGCCCGGTGAGCCGTGCGAGGAGCTCGTTCACGTACCCGACGCCCTGGATGCGGCCCAGCGGGTTGCCATACCTGCATAGCCATTCGGAGGGGTTAGTGTCAAGAGTCGAGCAACTAAGGGAATCCTGGGGGCTGGACGCACCCCGTCTTGTAGTACTTCTCGAGATCGCCGTGGTACTCGAACGCGCGGAAGTCGTCCTCGGTGAACATCGTGCAGAACGGGCTGAGCGTCTCCTTTGCGACGGACTCGAATGGACACATCGCCAGCAGGGCAAAGATGTGCGTGTTGTTGAGCTTCGCGCCGGGTGCGGCCTTGTTCAGGCGCGCGGAGAGCGGAGGGGCAAAGATGGACAGCCAGATGCTCGTCTCGTCCGACCCGTCACTCGCGTTAGGGCAGTCTTGGTTGAGGGTGTTGTTGTACTGCGGGAGGGGTTTGAGTCGGGTGAGCATGCGCTGGGTGATTCAATTGCATACCTCTTCGGACATGACAATATTCAGGTATGGTTGCGAGCGCTGGCTACTTGCAGCTGCAAATCCTGGAGACATTGCATGTAGGCGAACACAGCTGCACGTTGCCCCATTCTCTTACTCACCGACTGTCCAGTTGGTAGCAGTAGAGATGACCCGAGGCGCCCCTGCTGCCCTGACAAACGGGACATTATCTGGATCGACAAGATTCTGATACCGCTTGAACGCGATCTGCCCAGACTCAAACGACCTATGCATGCTCAGATGTTCCGTGTGTAAAGCTGTAACTTGGAGACATACTGCGCAGCTCCGAACGGGACGAGATCGTCAGCCCCGAGTTTGTACTCATAGCCTTTGAGCCATTTGAGGTGCTTGTCTGCAATCATGTCTGCCGAGGTCAAACGGTGCACTGCTGTGCTGTACTGTTCTCCGTCATCTGCATTCGGGTATCGCGCGCCATGGCGTTGGAGCTAGTAGCAGGTGGATTCATTCATCGTATTTTCCATATGGTGGTGTAGTAGACGTACAATGTTAACCTAGAAGACGCAGCGTCCGGAGTTAGTTATGAGTTTGACTCGGGCTCGAGAAGAGGCTGAGGCTCGTTCCGTATGGTCACGTCGATCATTGCACAACGCTCTGATGTGGCAATAGCCAGAGTGCATGGGAAGCCGGATGCGTGCTTTCGGTGGGCCGACTTTGTTTCCTCTCGCATCCAATCCTCTCGCAGTCCAATGGACAACTTGAGAGTTATAGGAAATGGTCACGTGACCACACGACGCACTTACGTCTGTCGCGCGCACTCCATACCAAACCAAGCTCAAAGGCAACAGATGCAGTCCCGAAAAAACGACTCACCTGAGTGATATTACACCCTGCAGGCGGGGCCGGATAATGATCGAGCGGGTGCCAAGGCGAATACTGCGCCCACTTGGTCTGCAGCGTCTTTGGGATCCCCAGCGGGGGCGCGCGCACAATCCCTTCCGTCCCGGCCTCCCACAGCTTCTCTCTGCCGCCGCCAAAGGAGCCGCTGTTGAGCTTGAGGCCGAACCCCCTCCCGATCTCGTCTGCGCCGTGCTCGAGGAACCACGGCCAGGTCCAGGCGATGTACGCAGTGAAGACGAGGATGGTGACTGTCGTGCGTATGCACCCCGTCGTCACGCACGCACGGCGCGTCCCCGAGTTCGGGCGCTGGGGATTGTCTGCGGATGTCGAGGCGACGGGAAGCGGGGGGAGGGACTTGCTCGACGAACGGGCCATCGGAGAGAGGGTGGTGGTGGGTGTGCGTGATACACGGGAGAGGTGGTGGACATGGTTAATGGGACTGTGAGAGCTTATGAAACTTGTGCCGTGCGTCCTGGAGCACGAACAGGTGAGGTTGCGACAATTGTGATGTCACTCACCGCGGATATGGCCTGAGCGCTTGAATTCGGACCGGTTCGCGAAGGGGAATGCTGCGATATTCAACGTTTGAAGGATGAGATGGAAGATTGACAACAAAGGCAAATATAGATACATGGTTGTTATACACAAGTAAGACATATGTGAACAACAGACGAGGAAAGTGCGAGTGGTTGCTTGAAGGGTCAGATCATGGCAGTGCTTGTGGACGGAGCGTATGGATCAGAAGGAACAACAGCTCGTGCGTGTTTAGACTTCTTAGGCTTGCCTGCAGCAGATAGCAAAAGATAGCAAACATCAACGCACTGGAGCATAGTCAGAACGAAGACAAGCAAAGACAGAACTCACGAGTGGCACGACGTTTGGGGATCGCCTTCTCGAGCTCCTCGAGCTGCCGTTCCAAATACTCATACTCCGACACCAACAAGGCCGCCTTCTCGCGCAGAGACAGCAGGCATCCGCACGACAAGCATGCGCACCTGTTATCGTCGTCCTCTGCCGTTGCGCGCAACATCGCCTTCTGATACTCCCACCGCAGCCGCTCGACCTCCGCACTGTATATCCTCGTCCACACCATCACTGCCCCCGGTGCAGGCTGCAAGTCTTCTTTGGGGAGACCGAAGGATGGTTTGGGTGAGGACTTGGGGGCCTGTTTCTTCTTTTTGGAACGTGTGGGCATGGGATATTTGTCCATCGCTCGCTCAAATGAGACGAGCGCGGCACGCGCGATCGCGTCCGTGTCAGTAGGGGAAACGGCTTCGGGGAGCTCGCACGCTACGACTCGTTGGAAGTAGGCGGAGAACACGTTGGGGATGTTCACCTCCTCCCGACGCTCGATCACGGACGCGATCGCATGGTCAATGTTGGTGTTGGTGTGCATAGCGGATGTTTAGTGTGAATGCGAGACGAGAATGACTGCAACAAGTCAGGGTTGTCAACAAAGGGGTGAAGGAGCTATATAGTTGGGTGAGTGGACAAAGGCGATGGAACGCCACGAGGCCATAGGCTTCTGCCTCCAGGCGAACGCAGAAGATACGACATCGATGCCGTTGTTCGTTGGATTGATGAGCTTTGCGCCGCTCTGCGCGCGTCCTCGACCACGCTGTTGAATTACAGCTCCTTGAACGCGGCTGAAGTCGCTAGAAAACGCGAGAACTGTGCCAACAACCCAGCCTGCAACGTTAACATTCATAGCATACATGCTATCAGTGCAAAATCGAGGCTTTTACTTAATAGTTTGTGCGGCCCTTGCTACTTTGACTTCGGATTGACATTAAGCTTGAGGCCTGCTGGAGTTGCTGTTTTGTACGACGAAGTGACAAGATGCAAGGACTTTGTAAGACAAAAGCCTCAAACTCACCAATACCAGGGACAAATGCAGTTCCAAACTTGAGTATTGATACCAAAACATATACTATAAGGAGGTATTGCCACTTACGCAGATTGTAATTCGTATCAGCGGTTTCTTTATGTAAGTAATCTCTTATACGTATTCCCTTGAATACGCTCTATTCACCCGTTATTGATGTTCTGTCACCCCGTCACATAGTCACAGTCACACATCCTCTGGGTGAGCGCTTCATCTTTTCTTTCCTTAATACTCACATCCAGGTCCAATTGGCTTGCTGAACGCTCTCTCTTCGTTCGCGATGCCTCATTCCCCTGGAAGAACGACACTCCTCACCAATCTCGTCGACTGGCTACGACTATGCATTGCGTTTTGCGACACGGCTTCTGGGTCGAGATTGGGGGAGAACACTGGGAGAACATGCCAACCGTGATCGACTTGGAGCGGACTGAGCGGGACGGACGGCGTGGACGGATAGAGAGACGGATGCGGTTTGCCCTGTGTAAGTAAACTCAAATACAACTTGTAGTGTGCTTTAGGAAGCTTGAGTTCGCGGTGTTTCATTCTGCGATCAGGTTGAGGCGCTTGGCGGAGGACTCGCAGTAGGTGCGTGAATCTCTTTCCCTTGCACTGCGTCCGCCCCCTGTGGCAGCGCAGTAGGTGCGTGAATCTCTCCCTTGCACTGCGTCCGCCTCCTGTGGCAGGGCACGAATATGCGACTCGGGGGTGAACGTCTCAGTCGCGCCTTAGGTACGTGAAGCAGTCGAGAGCAATATTGTGCGTCCAGCGGTCCGATGAACCCGTCGATAAGATCCCGTGCTAGCGATGGGCTAGTATAAGGCTTGTGGACAAGTCCTTCAGGTTCACATAGTCTTCTCTCCTCGACACGCTGTACTCGGACACACAGGCATTCGCAGCAGAATGACGGCCTCTGTTACTCCCATCTCGCAGAACTGGTACTGGAAGGAACGGGATGTATCGATTGCGTCCGTCCTTGACGAGATCGACTCCTCTTGGACCAGCACAACATCCTTCCCCTCAGAGGTCCACGTTGAGCTACTCAAGGCGGGTCGTATACCGGATCCGTTCCTCGGATTCAACGAGCATGAAGTTCAATGTGAGTCCCTGGAGACATGTGCTGCGAAGATCATGAGTTTATTCGAGGTACATCTAGGGATTGGCGAGCGCGAGTGGCTGTATTACACCCGATTCGACGTCCAGGAGGACGAGCGTGTATGGAAGAATGCGGAGTTAGTGTTCGAGGGGTTGGATACCCTCTGCGATGTTTACCTCGTGAGTCCGTCTCACCTCGCTTCCCATGAACCATTGTTTTACCGTCCTCGATTAGAATGGAAAGAAGGTTCTTAACGCCGACAACATGTTCCGCACTTGGACGGTCAGTGTCTTCGTCTTGCTATCTTCTACTTCGTTCTGTACTCCATCCCCGTTAGTCTTGTGAGCGGCCGGTATAGGGGCGTTTCTACCCGGAGTCAAAGGGAAGGAGACAGACCGAGACTGGAACATGCCTATATCGTATGGTGGCTTTCGTATCTGTAGGTTAGGGTGAGGGATTGTCACGCACCGCACATAAGTGCGCAGTTTCAGTGCCAAACTCTGATGTCTGTCGACTTCGCATTTCACTCCTCCCTCTCTATCAGCGAGTCCCTCAGCTCTTCATGGATCTTGCTGCAACACACCCAGTCCCACAAATACGCATTTTTTACAGATTGCGCACACAACGACAGACTCGGAGGTTCGTGAAGCAGAATGCATCGTCTTATATTCGAGGCATCACTTGCGACGATGCACACGCGCGGTACGCTCGCGTGTATACGACACTCGTGAAAGCCCAAGTACGAGATTCAACAGACGCGCGTGTATACGACACTCGTGACAGCCCAAGTACGACATTTAACAGACATTTAGGGCTTGCTACCGTTTCGTTCTTCTGCCTCCCCGGTTTCCTTGGA
>KN050038.1:57908-78804 GCA_000743315.1 Lignosus rhinocerotis TM02 | reverse complement strand
TTGTGCTTTGGGCGGAAAACATTCAACAAACATCTGCATTAATGCTAGCCGCCCAGCAAACAGTTGTGGAACTTACAGTGCTCGACCTCTGTATCTCGTGTTCGCATACCCGAAAACATTCAACAAACATCTGCATCAATGCTAGCCGCCGAGCAAACAGTTGTGGAACTCACAGTGCTCGACCTCTGTATTCCGTGTTCGCATACCCGAGCCCGATTGAGGAACGGGTCTATCTGTATGATTACGATACTACATCACCGTATCTGTGCTCTCTTGGTGTTACATCGGCAGGTAGTTCCTATGTGCCGCACTTCTTAACTAGAGCACATGCCACACATGCGGGCCTTGCGAGAGACTCCGTGCACCCCAACTGAACATCTGCCTATACAGGTCCCCTTGTCTAAGGAGAACTTAAAGGACACAAGCAACGTCCTCCTTCTCCACTTCACATCCGCCAAGAAGCTCGCAAAAGAGCTCGAGGCGCAGCACGGCCGCGTCAGGGCTGGTTCAACCAACCTTGGCGACCCGAGCCGGGTGTACGTCCGTAAGGCGCAGTATGGCTGGCGGTGAGTTCGATCGCCATCTTAGGAGCATGTTACTCACGGTAAACGCAGATGGGATTGGGTACGTGTCGGTCATCTTTACTGACTCGATTCACTTTGCTCAATCGGGTACAGGGCCCGGAGCTGATGACGTGCGGTCCCTACCGCGCGATCTCGCTCATCACGTACACCGCACGCATCGAAAGCGCAAACACCCGCGCAGCTGTCTCCGCACTCTCCCCGTCGCTCAAGGTCGACCTGACGGTAGCCGGCGACGTGTCTGCGGTGAAAGGCCTAAAGGTCGTGCTGAAGGAACTCGATGGCACCGTTGTCGAGGAACAGAAGGTGCCGCAGGCTGCTGCTGGCGCACTGTTGAAGGACGCCGTGAGCTGGGACCTCAAAGGCAAGGTTCGGCTCTGGTGGCCTGTAGGCTACGGTGACCAGAACCTGTACATTGTCGACATCTCCCTGCTCGGAGAGGTAAGTGGAACTTTATCCTGCTGTGCTTCTCCTTGATTTGACCACCCCCAGGACGGCGCTATTCTAGACAGCCTCTCGAAGAGGATCGGCTTCCGGAGCGTCGAGGTGATCCAGGAGTCGCTGGAGGAGCCAGACCAGTACGGCGAGGGCACGACGTTCCTGTTCGAGGTCAACGGCGTGCGTATGTTCATGGGGGGTTCGTGTGCATTTCGACGCTCTGCGGAATCTGCTGATGGTGCTTGAAGGCTCGAACTGGATTCCTGCGCACAACTTCCTGACGCAGCTGACGGCGGACGACTATCGCGCGTGGCTCACGCTCCTCCGCGACGGCAACCAGAACATGGTCCGCTTGTGGGGCGGAGGTGTCTACGAGCCCGACGTCTTCTATGACATCTGTGACGGTGCGTTCTGTCCGCAGAATCGCCAACGCCAGTGCCTGATTGCATTGTGCGAATTAGAACTCGGCGTATTGGTGTGGCAGGACTTCCAGTTTGCATGCGGAGTGTATCCCGCGTACGACTCCTTCGTGAAGAGCGTGCGCGAGGAGGCGATCGACAACGTCAAGCGGCTCAGGCATCACCCTTCGATCGCGATATTCTGTGGGAATAACGAGGGTGGGTCTTGCTCGTCTCTACTGACTGGTCCAGCGACGCTCATGCATGGACAGATTACCAGATGGTCCTCCAGTGGGGAGGTACACCTGAATTCCGTCTTTGTCTTATGTCAGTCTGATTGCCGACAGGTATTGCCGAGCTCCCCGCGCGAGTGCTGTACGAGGAGGTGTTTCCGGCTGTCATCGCCGAGCACTGCGATCCTGCAATCCCCTACCACCGTGGATCTCCGTATGGCGGTCGGGGCTGGGACACGTCCGACCCGACCATCGGTGACGTCCACCAGTGGAACATTTGGGGTGGCAAGGAGTTGCCGTGGCAGGAGTACCCGTCTAACGGCGGACGGTTTGTCAGGTGTGCCATCTGTGTCTGCTGTGGTCCTGCTGGCTGATGATGGAATGGCGAACAGCGAGTTCGGCATCCCATCGTTCCCGGATGTCAAGACGGTCGACTACTGGCTCGAAGGGAACACCAAAGACCGCTGGGCACAGTCGAAGCTGATGGCCCAGCACGACCGCGCCGGCAGCCATGAACGGCGGTTCGCGATCGTCATGAACGAGAACTTCAGGCTGACAAGCGACTTTGAGACGTGAGCGCCGCCGCGGAGTGTTCTTGGACAGGGTATGATTCTGAGGATGATCTACGCTGGCTTTGGCAGGCACATCTATAACACGCAGATCATGCAGTCCGAAGCTGTGGGGCTCGCATACAGGGCGTGGCGGCGCGAATGGCGAGGCAAGGGCAAGCAATACGTGCGTCTACTGCATTCATCATTGTCTGTTGCATTCTCACACAAGGTCCAGACCGCTGGCGTCCTCGTTTGGCAGCTGAATGACTGCTGGCCCGTCATTTCGTGGGCGATTGCGGATTTCTTCGTAAGCATGTATGGTTGCAGTTTCATATATCCTCTCCGCTGATGCCTTGGCAGCTTCGCGCAAAGCCTGTGTACTACACTATCGCCCGGGAATTGAAGCCGATCGCCGTTGCGATGTCGAGGACGGTCAGTGCACATGTATGTCATTGCTGTACGTATACTGACATGACATGCTATCCTTTAGGTGACGCAAAACCGCGAGAACGACCGGCCCAAGCAGGTACGTCCTCCGTCTTTCACACGCGTTGTCTATCGAGTCTGACCTACTGGCAGTTCTACGAATTCGGCGCGTTCCGCTCGGTGTGGGCGACGCTCGACGTGTGGGGCCAGAACAGCGCACTCGAGCCGCGCAAGGTCCGCGTCGAGCTCTCCTTCGTTGACCTCAACTCGGACTGGAAGGAGTTTAAGACGTTGGAAGCGACGCTGCTCCCGAACCAGTCGACGGAGATCGCGTCGTTCCGCGTGCCCGGTCCCCCCATCCCGGACGCGAACGCGAACACGGTCGATCCGTCACACTCCGTCGTCATCGGCGCGCGCCTCCTCGACGCAGCCACAGGGGCGGTCCTTGCGCGCTCGGCTGACTGGCCACAGCCGTACCGCCTGCTCGACCTCCCGGACCCGAAGCTGCGCGCGGAGGTCGCGGGCGAGCGCGTGACGGTGTCGGCGGAGAGGCCGGCCAAGTGCGTGTTCTTCTCGATCGATGAGGAGGGCGAAGGCGTGCTCGGTAGGCAGGAGAAGGTTCGGTGGAGCGATAATGCGATCGATGTCTTTCCAGGGGATCCGCAGGTGCTGGAGGCGCGAGGTCTTGCAGGATTGCGGGCGAAGCTGCGGATGCAGTACTTGGGCAGCGAGCATGGGCAGGTTGTTCACCAACAGTGAACGTTGGACGTTTCATCACAATATAGGGGGGTGAGTTGCACCCGTGCCGCTCGCGAATGTCTTATCCGAGCTTGACGATTACATAGAGTGTACGGAATTTGGCACTCCGTTGTGTTAAGAAAAGCCCGACTGTGGCGAGAGTCGTGTCGGCAATCTAGGAATGTTTGTGCCTCATGACTGCGTGTTCCTCGGACCTCGTTCTCTGTCGCTTCTTGGCCGAGACACCAGAGGACACCAGCTCATTACGTTCTGTTAAATATCGACTATCGAATGTTCCATTAACGACGGTTAGCCACATTCGGCGCGGACTTAGATCCTTCGAGGCTTTGAGGGTCAGATATATGGCTCCGGAGGTTGGAGTAAGTTGTCCGAGAATCAAGGACTTCAGGTAGCATCCCGGGCGCCGTGGTTCCGCCCGTACTCATGCCCGCCATGGATTATATCATATATTGTTGAGGGAAGGAGCGAATGTTCGACAGTCAGACGCTTCAATAGGGCTGCTCAATCTCGTGGACGCTGGACGCGTTGGAAGGCAATTGATGTGAGTGATGAGTACAAGCGAGAGTAGCTGAAACGGAGAGGAAACACATATCCCAGAAGTATTCATTCTAAGTCGGACACTTATGTCTCTAATAGATCTCCTTATGGTCGACTGAGGTGGCTTCAAGCTACTAAGGCTCTGCTCGGCAACCTCAACCCCTCGGGTTGATCTTGGGTTGATCCCCGCCATATATTGAACGGTTGATCAAACGTGTGATCTCGCGTGTGGTCGAGGATGATCGATGAAGCTCAACCCAAGGCGGTCGGCAGATGGGTCGAGATCATGGTCGAGTAGTCACATTTTGTCACGCGCTTCTTTACAGTACACTTTGCGCGCCCCTTCCTCCTTGGTGAGATGATGGGTCCTCAATGTGACACTGTGTTACAGATGTGTGACACTACGTTACTTTGAGGACCTGGGGTTGATCACACGATCCCCACAAGCCCTACCCTTCCATCATATCAACCTTGATCTCGAGGGTTGAGGTTGCCGACCCCGGTCTAATGCGCTTGTAAGTGGCATCAACTACAACTTGCATAGAGGGACAATTCGGACGGTTTCCTCTACCAGTTTCCTCACGCCCATGCCTACTATGCAGACCATACCTAGTACGACGCATATAGATGAATATTGGGATGTACAGCTTTCATAAGAGATGACGACGACTTCGAGTCTGAGCCCCCGGAGGAAGAGACAATATTGTTGCCAAAATCAATAGTGCTATGTAGTGGAGCATACGAGCTGGAGATGTATGTGAAACTGGTGAGTGTGGATAAGGTCACACTCGAAGAGTAACATGCTTGTTGGTGAAACTGCAAGTATGTCGGGATCTTCGCATGGGGCGTCTTACAACTGAGGCGCTACTTACCGTTTAGTGGCAGTGGCTACAATCTGCTTCACCGTGACATCCATGCAGTGCCAGCAGGCGCCGAGGGATGCTCCAATTCTTCCACTCCCTGCTCCCGCCATTTGAGAAGGAGCGAAGTAATCTCCAGTGTATGGGAGATGCACACTGTGAGTATCTCCGCAAGACTGTACTTGGAAGTAATTGAAGGAGATATCTCCGCTTGATGTCCGTCAGTTCGCGTCTACAGGTTCCGAATGTCTAACAGTCCGTGGATGACGGATGCGCCCGTTACAGGGTGGACCTGTCAAATTCACCCATCCACGTCCATTCTTTACCGAGTCACGCGTTCCTCTGCTGCAAGTTGCGCCTCTGAGGAATCTCGATTTGACAGCTGCAGTGCTCGACTTGTGCTGGATGACTTTAATGCCACCCTGCCAACCTGCCACCTCGCACATTTACTATATTCTTGCCACTGGTGCACTCTCACATTACAGATCGCCTTCAACGTTGGGGCGGAAGTGACAGATCCTGAGCTGTTAAAGCAGAGTCAAGGCTTATGGATTGATATGGCAAGTTGATGCAGTCATCACCCATTCTCCGCGCTGACAACTTCCCCGATAACGCGGACAAATTGGCGGCGTCCGGGTTCTCACTCTTCGCCCGATGCAAGATTGACTTAGGCGGTTCCCACGATGGACGACATCCTCGGTGGGCCGTCGCACTTAAAGTCGAAACGGCGTGTCTTCCAGGCTGTCGACACGCACCCCCTCCCTACCGTGCACCTCGGTGTCCTGGACACCGCCCTTCCTCCGTCCCCCCTCATCTCAATGGCCGATGTCGAGAAGTTGGCGGAAAAGTCGATGACTAGCGATCATCACGACGAGACCGCGACGGCGACTATGGGCGACGACGATTCCCGCTCAAGTAAGATGATATCGCCTGTCGGCGACACTTTACGACCACCGTTCCCGGAGGGAGGACGCGATGCATGGCTCACCGTTCTCGGGGCCTTTCTCTCACTGTTCTGCACATTTGGACAGTTGAACGCATTTGGGACGTTCCAGACATGGTATGCTGAGCATCAGCTTCGCGACCTTCCGCCGTCGACGATCTCGTGGATAGGATCGCTACAGCTTTGGATATTCTTCTTTTCTGTGAGGGTTCACGCACTGCAGATCACCCGTACTTCTCGTTGACCACTTGTATCGGCTTAGGGTGGATTCGTTGGACGTGTGTTTGACGCCTATGGACCACGAGTGATCATGGTTCCTGGAACGATCATCCTCGTTTTCAGCATCATGATGACAAGCATATCTTCGCAGTATTATCAGTATATCCTCTCACAAGGTGTTCTTTTTGGCCTAGGAGTAGGCATGATGTAAGTGCGTGCCCACTCTTCTGGATCAGGCAATTAATGCAGCTATAGCTTCTATCCATCCCTTTCCGCCATTTCAACCTACTTCTCCAAGTATCGGGGGACGGCTCTTGGTATCGCTTTTGCTGGGTCAGGCGTAGGTTTGTGTTAGCCCCTCGCATGACGCTATAGTGCCTACACTCAACGAGGAGCAGGCGGGGTCGTATACCCAATCATGTTCCAGCAGCTCTTTGCTCGAGTCGGCTTCGCCTGGGCCGTGAGGATATCTGGTTTCATATCGTTAGCATGCTGCGTCATTGCCGTGTGTACGGTTACGAGCCTACGAGCGCCTTTACGGCAGAGAGCACCATGGCTGGACAGCAACATCTTCCGAGATGTTCCGTTCATGCTAGTTGTCATAGGGAGCATATTCGTATGCCTAGGTGAGTAGTTATAGTCTCCATGCCACTATGAATCTCTCATAGGAGTCTCCGCAGGTCTCTTCATCCCTTTCTTCTACATTGCCGACTATGCCAGAGATCACGACATATCCGCGAACACCGCATTTTATATCATCTCTGCTATGAATGGTGGCGGGATCCTGGGTCGGCTCGCGCCACCATTTGCGTCAGACCTCGTCGGCCGCTTCAATATCATCACACCATGCGCTTTCCTGCTGGGACTGTCTGCCCTCGTGTTCTGGGTCTTCGCGAAGACTCTCGTCAGCATCGTTCTTTTTGCTATTCTTTACGGCTTCCTTTCCGGCGCGTTCATCGCCATGCTCATCCCATGCGTCGCCCAAATCTCGGAAGGGGAGAAGATCAAGGAAATTGGGACGCGCATTGGGGTCTTGTACAGTATCATTTCGTTCGCGTGAGTTAGCTTCCCATCGCCTCTGCCAGCGGCGTAATTCGTGTTCGCACAGGAGTCTCTGACGTTCTTGGCTGTAGTGCACTAGCAGGTGGACCTGCGGCGGGTGCAATCCTCAAGGCGAACCATGGCTCCTATAACGGGATGATCGTCCTGTGCGGTGTTGCCAATATTGCAGGGTCGCTGTTCATGCTGTGGTCAAGGTTACGCATAAACCCTCGGATCTTGGCACGGGTATGAGTACGAACAATTGATTCTGTGGACAGCTTGTGCTCTAACACTGTAGACTACTGTACTATAATTGCATGCAAAGTTAGAGCTTGCTTTTCCCATTTGAGCTGTACGCTGCTATATAGCAAACTCGAATCGAACAATCCGATTGCTACCTCTTCGTGTCGCTCTCGAATGCTGAGTAGCACGAGCGGTAATCCATTTGGTGAGTGCACTCGAGAAGTCGTCGAGATGAGTTCTGCAATTCAAACGCATCGCATCTAGGTTCTGAACTGCCAATAAACACCCCAGCGTCAGCGCCTACCTCAGAGAATCATGATGGTGCATCGTGACCAGACTTCTGTGTGAAAGGTCCGGCAGGGGTTCACTTCAGGCGGTTACCGAGCCTTGCGTGTATTGAGTACGTTATATACCTCCTGCTGCTGACATAGCTCGTGACGGTCCAAATCTGATCTGTGGTGCGGCTGTCGATTTATCGGGAAGAAAACCTGCATACCAGGGAAATAGCGGCCTTGCCAGTGGCGGACGTCACCGCGGGGGTACATCTGGTATGTATAGTTGTTAATGGGCGTATTGCACATTGTCCAGACATTGTGTGGCTTTCCATGATCCCATAGTAATTGTTTTGTCTAACGCCCACAGGCGTCATTGTTTCCTTCTGCCTGCCTTGCGTGCGGTTCGTGGATTCGCGTTGGACCTGCGGCCCGCGACAGGTTCGGTCCCTCATGGGCAATCGCACTTACGTGTGGCCTAGCCTGGAGTACCGGTATCCTCGCTGGTGAGAGCTAAATTCCCCATAAAACCGACTCGGAGTCCCAAGTACCGCTCACCATTCAACAGTGTTCTCGGCGCCCCTCCTACACAATGTCTGAGCCGGAGAAAGCGAAGTCTCTCGCAACTTCTTCAAGCGATCACACCATTGCCACTCCCGACGCCAAGTCGTCGACGTCGAATATCGCTCCTGGAGAGGGTATACTGGCTATCTCCGAGACGTCACCTCCTCAGGATAGAGGCGCGAGGGCCTGGCTGACTGTGTTCGGCGCGGCCGCATTCCTCTTCTGCTGTGGACAGTTGACCGCCTTTAGCGTCTTCGAGACATGGTACTCTGAACACCAACTCCGCGATGTATCTCCTTCGACCATAGCATGGATAGGTTCGATTCAGCTCTGGATGTTGTACTTCTCGGTATGTGTGTACAAATCAATGAATGCGCGCTATCCGACTGACCTGCGCTTTGATACAAAGGGGGCGTTCCTGGGACGGATATTTGATGCGTATGGCCCGCATGTTGTCCTGATACCGGGCTCTATCCTGCTCATATTCAGCACCATGATCACGAGCATATGCACCAAGTTCTATCAGTTCCTCATCGTGCAAGGTCTTCTGACGGGCTTGTCGTACGGAATGCTGTGAGTCATTCCAGTGCACTCATGGATGCTGACGTTGATCTGTCGAGTAAGATTTTATCCATCCTTTGCTTCCATCTCAACCTACTTCCTGAAGTATCGTGCGACGGCGGTGGGCATCGCCATCTCTGGTTCAGGTATCGGTGAGTCGTATCTCACTTATGTTGCATCCGCTCGTTGAACAAGAGATCTACCAGGCGGTGTTGTCTTCCCAATAGTCTTCCGACAGCTCTTTGATCGCATCGGATTCGGATGGACGACACGAGCGTCTGGATTCCTCTTGTTACTACTCTGTGTGGTCGGGAATGCGACAATCACGAGCCGGATACCTCCTCGACGGATATTCGTATCGCCCTTGCCTGATGCGGGAATAGCGCGAGACGTGCCTTTTGTGCTTCTCGTCGCTGGATGCTTCTTTGTGAATTTCGGTAAGCTATTCGGTTTCTGGGTCCAGTCATTCCGCAGTTCACTAGACAATCTCGCAGGGCTATTCATCCCCTTCACCTATATCTCAAACTACTCTATCGCCAACGGCATATCGTCTTCCACGTCTTTCTACATCGTGTCCGCAATGAACGCCGGTAGCATCGTCGGGCGAATCGTGCCCGCACTAGTAGCGGACGTCGTCGGCCGCTTCAACATCGCCGCGCCCTCCGCGTTTCTCATTGGCCTTATCGCGTTCGTGTTCTGGACATTCGCGCGTTCTGTCGTTGCCATCATCGTCTTCGCAGTCCTCTACGGCTGCTTCGCGGGCGCCTTCCTTGCCATGCAGATACCATGTGTCACCCAAATCTCGGACATCAAGGAGGTAGGCACCCGCATAGGCGTCCTCTACAGCGTTGCGTCCTTTGGGTAAGTCGAGGCGTCCGTCTGCAATTAGGATACCCTCGGGTTGTGCTGACTAGAGGACACTGGCAGGGTACTGGCTGGCGGACCTACGGCTGGCGCAATCCTGCGAACTGAAGGAGGGAGATACGAAGGGATGATCGCGTTGTGCGGTATCCTGAATATTGCCGGATCGCTGCTCATCCTATGGTCAAAATCTCATGTTAACCGCCGAATCCTGGCGCGCGTGTAGGGATTATTGTAGTCGACCTTCTATTGAGTGGCGAAAGGAAAGTCGCCACTACAGTAGAGACTGAAGCTTCCTCACATACTACGCACATTTCAGGTGCAACGAAACAGACCGCGGAGGCAGTACGCGGGAATGACAATACACAGGTTTTTAGTATCGCTAAGGGTATAAACGCCCTGACGAAGAAGTCCATCAGCTCAAGGCGGGAGTGACGCTTACATATGGGAAGTTCACCTAGATACGTGAACGACTGTCTCAGATGGAGAAGCACTCATGAAGTCTTGTCTATCTGGGTCTAAAGTGCGGGTTAGCCGCTTAGACTTCGGGAGAGGGATATAGTAAAAGAATGGAGGTAAGCCAATGAGGCTAAAATATCCTGCAAGAACCTCTTGTTTCATCTACTTACGCGGAAGACATCGCCATCAGTGCACATGAGATCGCTATCTCGGCTGTTGCTCGTTGATTGTTACGAGGTTATATACACCAAGATCTCGCCCAGCAGTGCGTGAATGATCGAATACTCAGAGCACAACGTATGTCAGGAATCGGAACAGTGCGAATATCACGCATAGAATATTGATCTGGCCAGACCATCGAGAAAATCGAACCAACAAACAAGCGCTGCGTTGGCGGAGCAAAAACGAGTATTAGCATTGATTCCCGTAAGAGTATCACTACAAGCGCAACTGTCCATCCTAACCTGTGTTACACGCACTATGTCGTGTAGGAACGCACGGGAGAGGTTACATCATCAAGCGGCTGAGGCGATGCGCCTCGAGCTGGATCGTGTTTGTGTTTCAGGCTTCCCCATTCTTTCTTCCGCGTGGGATCGATTGTGCTTCCAAGCCCGAGGTCACTGGGGTGGGCCGAGTGTTCGGAAACAAAGCTCGCCTTCTCGTCATTTATCTTCGCGTCCAACCACGGCGTCTCCATCGAAACCGGCGACGAAGGCTGCGGGAGAATGACTGAGTGCGAGACAGGCGGACGCGTCTCTATCCATCCAGACGCTAATGCACATCCGTCAGCTCATGTGGTGAACATTTGTATCAGACACTCTGACTCACATGCACGCTTTCGTCTTTGCATTCGAATCGGGAAGAAGAAATTTGTGATCCGAGATGAGAAGCTCCCCTGTCGGTTGGGTGGTGTGCTGCGTCCAGAACGATATCCTATCTCACGCAACGACACCCCGCTAGTGAGCGTCAGATTAAGGCCACAGCAGTTGAACTACGCACCATCATCGTCCAGCGAGGTCGGTCGATACCGATGTTGTTTCGAGCGTCTCCACCAAAAGAATAGCGCTCCACATACAAGGAGGGTGAACGCAACCGAGCCGATGACAGCGCCGACCAGTGGTCCAGTAGACGCACGATGATGCGAGCCAGAGGATGCGTTAGACGAAAGTGTGGAGGGGGTCGTCGTCGTACTTGTTGAGTTGGCATTGTTGGGATCGGCGATAAGTTGGGACGAGCCAGTAGGAGACATGACCTCTATCCTGTGGAAGCAGAAGGGACTCTCGTCGCTCACTGCGTAGGCGACAAGCTCCACGGTATGGTTCTTCTGGTCGAGGGGCTGTGCGTATGCAAGTTCCCACCTGTGCCATGTCGAGGGGTCGTCCTCAATCGAAGGAGGGTATTGCAAGGGGATGGGTTCGCCGTCGATGCTGACGCCTAGCGATGGCAGATTACGATCAGGAAGGTAGAATCCCCAGATGGCAATGGAGACATCTGAAACCGACGACCAGATAGTGTATGGTCAGCCTCTCTGGGCTTACCTTGTACGAGGGTAGGGACGTACATTCGTCTGTCAACGATACGGTTGATCCAGGCGTCTGCGTGCAGCGTACGCCGTAAGAGACACCCGACACAGATAAGCGGCTTGATCCCCAGCCCCCAAGGCTGTAGTTGAGGGCAGAGTTCCCGCTGGTAAAGACGATAATGGAGAGGTCGGAGGTCATCGTGTGTGGAGAAGGCGAGGGAAGGAAAACCGAACGACCGAGATGGCGAGGGAACAGGCTAAATCACAGTGCCAGTGCGTGACGATCGCCCCTGCCAAAGGCTAGGTACCATTTACGTTGATAGTGTCGTAGAAGTCGCGACATCGGAAGGGCTTTGGACTTGACGACCAACAACCACATCTGACAGCTGGATGGTATACAGGCGATGAGAAAAGCTGTGATTGCGATCAATACATAAGCAACGCGTTGCTGCTCTCCCTCTTCTATTGATAATAAATCATGAAGTTGCTGCTGCGTAGAGGACCGAGGGCACCATCATGATTGCAAATTCAATGGCTCACACAAGCCGTTATGTTAACTGTGGTCCTCAGCTGACGCTGAATGAGAGTCGTAGTAAAAACCGAAGGACGTTCTGTAGCGAGACGAACCGATGTGTTTTCATGATTGTCGTGCTCTTGCTGCTTCAGCGTGATGTTCAACGTTCAACCGAGGGAGAATGAGGAGCGTTAACCGCTACCGAGCAGGACGTGGGAATTCGAGAGAACGGCCGCGCAGTGAGCGTGAGAGGCACAGCCTGGCACAGCTGAAGCACATGGACTCATGGAGCCCGAGCCCGAGAATACGTGTAGTCAGATAGGCATGAGCCAGGGAGTGCACAATATAAATGCATACCACTGCGACGTCCACAGTATATTGACACGATCTCCCAAGTCAGGTGCAACACCTCGGTCAGACCGGAGAACAGGGCCTCTTCCAAGCGCTCTTGGTCGTCCTGGCCATGATGGCCAATTGACCCATTATGAGCCATTCTAAGCCCAAGTCGCTATAAGATGAAGTAGTATTGATATCTGTGGTTTCTAACTGGGCAACTATGAGTTCGCACGATGTTCGAGCACCAACTCCTTACAGAGCGAATTCCACGTCCGATATGTATCAAGTGAAAGAAAAACGAGGTGAGCCGCGGCGTGACCCTATCCCCAAGTGAGTAACAATCTGATCCGCGACCATTGTCTTGCGCGTGTTGAGGCTGTGAAGCGGCGAAAGACGTGATTTATGTGCTGCCCGGATGTAGGGATGATGATATGCAAGGCCGTTATACTATACTTTGTCAGACCTGATGTGTTTACGAGATGAAGTATGGTCATGACATTGCTTGTGTGGACTTTCCAAACCGGCGAGCTCAACGGATGTCCAGTGGGTGAGCGACAGTCTAAAGGCATGTGCGACGACCAAAGGACGACAGCGAGCAGCTGGGAGCTTATGAGCTATGAAGGATAAAGGAACGCAGTACGGGATACATCGGGAGCACGCGCATGCGCGTAGGACACTCTGCAAGCTGCTTCATGCCCGCGGCACACCGGAGCAAATGAATGACTAGATGGGAATACGATGAAATGGGGATGGTGTATACTTCTCTCTCTTCTCATGATATCGGACGGCTTGGGGTGGATTGAGCTGGTTAGAAGGTCTCTTCTTCGTCGACTGTTGGCTCTGGGACCTCAAATCCCTCCTATGGGTAATATGATGACCGGGTTGAAAAAGTGTGATTTGATGGTGAAAACGAGACACACCTCCGTGGAGTACAGGATCTTCTGGACATCGCGGAGGAGTGGGTCGTCCTTGTCTTCTGCTTGGAGCGTTTCTAGCTGTTGCTGAACGATGATCTCTATGTCTCGTAACTACACGACTCCCAGTCAATCATCGTGTTCACAGCCGCGCTCGAAGATAACAACCCTCTCCCTCTGAGAAGGCGCGCAAAAGAATATAGACGAACCTTCGCGAAGTAGAAGTCACGTTCCTTCTCCAGCCCCTCAAGGTGCGCATTCATCTCCCTCAACTGCACCTGCAAGTTCTGTACGGCTTCACTCGGCTGTGTCGAGCCCGCACGGTGGCCGGAGACTGGGGTACGTCCGCCGGCTCGAGAAGCACCAGTATGGAGGCCGCCGGCGCTCCGGGAAGACGACGGGGCAAGAGGGGCGATAGTCGCGGGAGTATCTGCGGACACGCCGCGCCGCCGGGTGACAGGGTCGTAGCCCTGACCCCCGTAGTTGGCATCCCAAAACGACTTGATCCATTGCAGAAACTCGAGATTGTCCCTGTGAGTGTGATAAGGATGCCAGATGAGCTGGTGTGACTTGGGTCGAGGGCATTGGCACGTACTGCATCTTGCATTTCACGAGCTTTTCTACGGGAATCGGCTACAGGAAGTGAGACGACATTGGAAAGGTGATGGTGCAAAGTTGGGAAAGGGCAAACCTTTTCGATCTTGTGGCTACGGAAGGCGTTTTGAAGGAGCTTGAAATTAGCGATGAATTCGTACTCGTGCTTTGCGTTCATCTTCACGCGCGCCATTGGAACATCGCCTGTTCATACGAGTAAGAGTACTGCCCCGGTCACAGACCCGCAGAGCCGGAGAGGAAGTTCAAAAGAGTACTGACCATAGATCGAGTCTATAACCTGACAATACGCGCCACCCGTCCCGCATTGCTCAACCTTTGTGTAGTTGATCTGGAGTAGGTCATTGAGCCATGTAAGGAGTTCGGTGCGAGATGCCATGGCGAAGACGCGTAGAGCAGGTGTGAAGGAGATGGTCGGAATAGCGGATGGTCGACGATGAGTATCGCGGTCAAAGTCGGAGCAAACATGGACGCGTCCAGTGATTTCCGGCGTCTGTCCATGTTTTCATACCCTCGCGCCTCCTTGTCCTTGGCCCGTCCTTTGGCCACTACCACCTCCTCTTCCCCCTCTTCCCTTCACTGCGCTACGCATCTACATACAATTTATCATTTATCAACCCAGAACGTCTCAGCTGCCATCGCAGAAGTTTCCTGCAAACAGTACAACCACCCGAGAAATTACTGACAGTGCTCTCTCTAGCCCGGCTACACAGAAAGACTGTACGTAACAAAACATTGTCTCCTTGTACCTTGAAAGGTTCTAAGAGTTGTTCACAAAGGCTACGTTGTCTTAGAATTTGACCGAGCGCTGAGTCACAGCAGCAGATTGGCGACACAGGTGGGCGTGATTTCTTCTTGCTGATAGATCAGGAACCAGTGCTCCAAAATCACCATCAACCAAACCCCTCGAGTCTTCGACAAATCGTTTGAACGTGCCAGAGACCCGGCTCGTGAGTGTCAAACTTGAGAGGCGGATTTGGTGTGTCGTAGAAGCTCAAATGATAGAGTGGGTCGGGGAATAACTCCGGTATCGTCATGGTTTTGTTGAGTTGGGTTACACGCGTCACCTCCCACCCCGAACGCGTATCCATGTCTCCAAATGAGATATGCTGGAATGGACGCATTATCGTATTGCCCGAGTACAGCGTCTTGCCTGTGGCGGGTTCAAGACCTCTCCTGCGTCACGATGGTTGTCTGTGAACGCGACAGAAAGCTCCCTCCCGTCCTGACTATGCTTCGTATGCCACATTCGTGGGTGCAGGTGGAGGTTTGGAATTTATATTGGAGCGGCACGCGACAACTGCCATGGAGATTGATCAATATTAAGCTCTCTGCATGATTTTCGGCAGTGAAGTCTGCCCGCGTTCTTTCATTCGTAATTTGATAAAGATTCAGTCGCTTGCTCCATCATCTCATCCTGACTTGACTTGCGTCAGGCATATGCCACCGGCTCACTTTCAACTTTGCTCCTATCGCCCGACTCTACATTGAGAACTACTCCTCGAACGCCCAAACAACCACAGGCTCCACATACAGAAGAGCCATGGATCAATTACCTCCCGAAGTATACAGTGCCATTATGACCTACCTTACTCAACGGGATCTCCTCACTCTCGCCCGCACCAGCCGCACGTTTCAGAGCGCTGCTGAAGCCCGCCTCTATGAATCCGTCGTCTTCCGCGACGCAACTTCCGCCTTCTACGGTTGCCACGCCCTCACAGTCCGGGACGGCTTCCGTGGGCCCTATGTCCGGCGATTCGTCCTCTATCAAGACCCTCGGCGTCCGCACCCGCGCATGAACCTCAGCACCGTCCCGCGCCCATTCTGGCTTTCCGTTCAGCAGGCGCTCATCGCCATGGTCAACCTCGACTACCTCGTCCTCCATGACCCCACGCTCGCCCAGGGCTGGGTCCTCGCGCACGAGAAAATCGCCTTCCAGCTACATGAGGCGAACTTGCGCCTCCTCTGGGACGCGCACCTCGTCGCCTTCCTCCAGCGCCAGAACAAGCTCCGCGCGCTCCTCCTACCCATGGGTGATGCGGCTGCCTCGGTCGACGATCGTCACCCTGACGGCAACGGGCCTCTCTGTCCACTACCCATCACCGCACTCCAAACGCTCGAGATCTTTAGCGGCCCCCTCCTCGCCGCAGCGGAGCTCCTCGCGTGCCCACTCACCCGCCTGCAGATCACCATCGACCAAGACACGGCGCCGATCCTTCCAACGGTCGTCGCGGATCTCGGCAAAGTCATGGGCACGCTGCGCAAGCTGCACATCGTCAACATCCCCGAAGCGCTCGCGCTCGAGACGCTCCAGCTCGTCTCGACCGCCGTCTTTGCGCCCATTCTGCGGGCCGTGGGAGTGCTTCCCGTCACGACGCACGATGTGAGTCCATTCCTATCCCATCTTCTCTCCGCGCCAGTGGTATCCGTGTAGACGTCTTTCTGCATATTCTTGCAGATACAATGCGCGGCACCTCCGCGAGCGTAACGCGTGTTCAAGGTTTGATGAAACTTAGCTATGATTGAGTTCGTCTGCCCGTCCGCAACTCGTGCTACAGCAAGCGGGGGCGCGGCCTAGCATTAGCTGCGAGCCCCAGCACGCTCAATCTGGCTTAGAACAACTAAATATCTAGTCTGGATACCTTCTACTGGACGGGTTTGTTGGTTCACCCGATCCGGACGGCGGACGGACCCGTCTTCGCGTGAATACTTACTCCCCAGTCCCGAATTCCCACTCATGCACCCGCAGGACGCCAAATACTGACTGCCTCTTCTCTGGACAGCTCCCAGCGGTGCACCGGTGCCTGATGAAGCTGCCTGCGCTCGAGCTGATCGAGCTCGACATCTCGCGCTGGGACCCGCAGCCGCACGAGTGCTTCCAGCGGATCGTGCTGCTCGACCTGCGCATCTACTGCCCGAGCCTGCAGCAGGTCGTCTTCTGGATCGGACAGCACCGCTTCCTCTGGTTCTGTCGCGACGGAGAGTGGGCGAGCATGCACCAGGCTGGCCGGTTCGCGGGCAGCGACTTGTGGCGCAGCTGAATGCGAGGAGGTGAGATGACAATCCGGTACGTAAGCGCCGGGAGAATGGGGAATTTTGCTTTGTAGTGTGTACGTTGAGAGACGCTCTCCCTTACTCCCGCAAATCAATATGAGGACGGGCATTTGGACTGGCCGATGGTTATTGCCTTGAGTTCTAGAACTTGTCCCACAGGATGACGTCTCTCGAGAATTACGAATCATGTTGTACATGTACGATATATCACAGAGCCATCATAGGTTACATTTTACTAACCCCTTGTCTCTGAATCCCTCGTCGGCCATGTTTGCGCAGCATTCTTCGTGATGCGGGACATCATAGGTTACATTTTACTAGCCCCTTGTCTCTGAATCCCTCATCGGCCATGTTTGCGTGGCAGCATTCTTCGTGATGGGGAGATTGACAGCGCAGCCCGCAACCTGCTGGAATCCAAGATCATGAAATCTGAGACTACCAATAACAGCAGCAAGCTCGTGTGGACATGTACCATCACACAAGGGTGCGAATGGGAAGAGAAGCCTGCTGGAATCCAAGATCATGGAATCTGAGACTACCAATAACAACAGCAAGCTCGTATGGACATGTACCATCACACAAAGGTGCGAATGGGAAGAGAAATACTATTACCCAGAAGGTGTTCTAGCATGGCGTAGTGAATTGAAGTTCTTGTCACGCATTCCCCGATCGTGTTCATACATAGTGAATGATACATAGCTGTCACGACAGCGTGATTGGGGTTCCAGAAAGGCAGTACTAAGAGCCTTCGAGGTTACATAGAGGGTACTAGATGGACTAACAATGGGTGTTTTTGACGATCCGTCCGCCACTAGCTATACTAGTCTCCTAGCCAGTTCACCACACAACACTCATGTGTACATGCATATGTGAGTCCAGCTAATTGAGGCAGCTGTCAGGTTACGCAGTGTGCGATCTGGCCCTGCCCGCCCTCATTTGTATGATTGATGTCATTGCACTACATAAGGGGGGACTCGGACTGTGGCTGCAGCATCTTTCGGTTCTGCAGAACATACGCCGCTGGTACGGATGTCAGTAATGAATGAATAATAGCGCCGATTCATAGAACACTACGTTGTTTGTTAGTGGATTATGAGGGATTATGGTACTTACAGCCATGACTCAATCTACTTTGGAGGCTGACATGCTCACCACATACCTATCACAAACAGGGGTTGGATTCGGACCTCCAGGAGCTCGGTCGATGCATGCGCAGCTGCTCTCACAAATTGCGAGGTTGTGCACTTCCAGATTCCTCTGAAATGATGACGCCCGTTGAGGGTGATATTGGTAACAGAACCCGAGTGCACTGCCAGGAGCTTACGATTTGGGACCATCGGACACCAGTCAAGGTGTAGTGTCGGAGGAATAGAGGGTTAGACAATAGGCTACGCAGTAGGCTTGGATCTTATAGAGTGCAGCTAGTTGTAAGGCATGGACGGAATGTTTTCCGTCTGCGTTGTTGGCCCATCCTTAGCTCAAGAAGGAGCAAATAGTATATTGCGCACACGGTTGAGTCGAGCCTGCTCCCGAGCGACGTGGGAGGACCTTGACAGGAAGAGGTTGCGGGGAAGTCCGTCGTAAGAAGTCGGATAGTAACCTACATTGTTAATAAGGTCCGTGGAGTGAGAGCCCAGTCACGCAGATAGTACTCTTCGAACGATTACATGACAGTTCTAGATGACTTAGCCTGGAAGCGTCGTGGGCCCAATGGAGGTAGCACGCTTCATTGTGTAGCGAGGACCCATCCAAGTACGCGATGTATAGTAGGAATGCTGATACCTATAACAAGGATCCAGAGGAGAGGATATTGGATAGGAGGAGAGGTCTAGAGGACTGCTGGAGAACGGCCAGACGAATAAATAGGGGGACAGTAGCATGGAACGCATGTGGTCAGTGGCGTGTCTTCGAACCTGAACGTTGAACACGCGCGGGTCGGGTTGCGAGTTTGGTATGGATTACAGTTGCGCGGGCGCGGACCCGGGCAGCAAGTACTGTATGTTGATAACGGAACTCGTCCTGCGTAATTGAACACGCGCTGGTTCTCTGAGAGGATGGGGACATAGGACACTGAATTAGTGCAATCACGTTGGCGCAGGCGTGTGGGCCGCTTCCCGCGCGTGGACGTTGGGCGGACGCGCGCGTGCGCAGCGCACACAATCACACTCTACATCTGGGTATCTGGGCCTGGTTTCCGTGCGTGCGTGTGCGCGAGAGGGAAGTGGCAGGTCGGGTCTCGGGGCCGTACATTAGACTCGAGCCTTGTGATATCGACGATAATCTATGTACTGACGACAGAGACATCCTCGGGGCTTGAGTGCTTCGTGACTTCTTGCGATGCCGGAGGTTCCTGGACACAATGGCGCCGTGGAGGGAGTGGACTGTTCACATCCCCCCCTGCGGCTGCGATGAGGTCGGGGGAACGAGGACAGGACAGCGCTCGAGGGTGTGCCACTGCGCTGGCCGGGGAAGAGCGAGACAGGTTGGCCGCGGAGAGATCCAGACAAGCTGTGTGTGTGTGGTCCGGCACACGCCGCGCGGGGACATTCTGGCCAAAAGGAGAGGAGTAAGACCGGACGGATATCGAGAGCGTCTTCGGATGTGAGGCGGCAGGACCGTTCTCTGTGTGCGTGCGTGGTGGTCGCATTAATGTTTGTGAATGTTCCGGGCAAGGGCTCGGACTCGCTCGTGGGCTTAGCTGTGCGTGGCGTCTTTCATATACGCCCGTCCATCTCCATCTCCTTTGTGTTCGTTTCACGTCCCCATACCCCCACTACTTGGCCCACCACTCAGTCCCACTCTCCCGCTATACATCTAGTACCCGCACCTACACCCTCATGCCCTTCCCCATGCCCAGTTCTAGCCCCTCCTCATCGCCCTCCTCCTTCGCGAGCTCCTCGGCCTCCTCCTTGTCTTCCGCTGCGTCCGCGTGGTCCTCCTCGCTCTCACACTATTCCCCCTACCACCACACCCCAGCCGCGTTTGTATCCGTGATGAACCCGGCAAAGCCATCTCCCAGCTCGCCTCTCCCCGCGACTCCCAGCATTGCGGCCCTACCCAGCCTCGCCCATTCTTTGTCGGCCTTCCCGACCATGACTGCCGTCCCCCACGACATGATCCACTACAGCACCCTCGTCCGGACAAAGGACGCGAGCGACAAGGTATGGCGCGCATCCCCTTCCGAGCGTCCTCGCTTCTTCGCTTCTGTGCTCGCTTGAGCTCGAAGTCGAGATAATGCTTGCGGTTGTGGCTGGACGGCCTGATGCACGAGCAGTAGCTCGCGCCACAATTCCCATGCAAGCCCCGAGTGTCGACGCCACCCACGCATGTCCTGCGCATGCATTCGCCCTTGCATTTTGCATGCGCGCGTGTACAGTTCGCTGACAGTCCTCCGTCTTTACGCGCATTAGCTGAACTCGGCACTGCTCATAACACGGCAACGACAAAGCGCGTTAGCGAAACCTCAGGTTAGTCTGGGTGACCGCACCTTTCCTCCCTTCGTCCCGAGCGAGCAAGCCCCGCTGACCACGTTTTCCGCACCGCGTTCCTACAGCCCGCACCGTCTCCGGCGCACCTGCGGTACCCGACGCCAGATGACGACGACCCCGTCCTCCTGCTCGTTCCGAAGCGGTCAAAGTCGTCTAAATCACAAGTGAGTCTCCGTTCCGTTCCCGCTCACTGCTCCTGCTCCTGCTCCTGCTCCTGTCATCGGCCCCCGCTGCTACCCCTCAGCATGTCGTCGTCAATGCGTCGGTGGCGCGAGGCGTGGGCCTGGGCAATGCGCGGTGGGAGTGGGGGCAGTTGGGCGAGCGTGCGTCTAGCCACGTATCTGACTTCTGTCAATCTTTTACAGGCAAAGCGTTCGTCATGACCTGGACCTCGACTTGTCTCCCGCGCAGGATTGCGACAAGCTCGGAGCATTCTGCACAACGACCACTCACCGCGCGGGACCTGACTCCCTTCTCCACACATCCCCCCCCCCCCCCCCCCCCCCCCCC
>KN050038.1:8262-48151 GCA_000743315.1 Lignosus rhinocerotis TM02 | reverse complement strand
CCCCCCCCTCCCCCCCATTTTTCTGCTCTGAGGCCGACCTGTCCGAGTCCCCCATAGGTCTTTCTCGCAGGCTGAGGGGAGATGGACGATAAATGCCTATGTTTTGTCCTTCTCTCCGAGAATAGTCCGCTCATGACTAGCTCGACTATAGAAGTCAAGCTAGATATTAGCGAGAAGTATTCTCGTAGCCAATCTTATAGTCCCGTTCGCGGGCGTACGACAAATACGGAGAGATACAGTCCTCAACGACCGGTAATTGGCACACGCACCCTGCTCAGGAATACACGTACACTTCTCTGCTTGATAAGGTTCAATTACAATCTCGAGCAGGGATTTGGGCGGTTAGCGCCACGGCCTGTCCGCGGCGTTCATCGCCATGAGCTGGCTGCCGATGTGCGCGTTTCTGAATGACATCTACTATTGCTACGTTGGCGATGTAGGCTCGGATTCGCGGTGCATTGTGATGGTGCGACGAAATGAGAAAGACGCGATGTGATAATATGGGTGGACTCCGTGAGCAGGAGGGAACCCCGTGGATATGAGCTAGGTCGCCTCAGGAGGCCTGAAGAGTCCTACCGGATCCAACCCTTGTGATATACGCAGCTTGACCGCCTTTTGCTCACCGGCTTCACAGGTGGAGTGATCGGAACAGGGCTGTTCCTCGGGTCCGCGGTGAGTGCTGCAACATCACCCCCTCCTTGTTTGTCGTTCCTCACCGTCTCCGATTGATTCGAAGGATGCGCTACGTGCTGGCGGCCCAGTTGGCGCTTTCCTCGGTTACCTGATAGTAGGCACGGTTGTATACTGTCTATGTGTCTCGGTCGGAGAGATGATCGCTTTCTTGTATGCTCCACCCTCTCTCCAACCGGTGCCCGGACTGAATACGTCGGCCTGCATAGACCTAATGTTGGTGGAGTGGTTGGGCTCGCCGACCTCTATGTCGATCCTGCGCTAGGATTCTCGCTTGGCTGGGCTGCCTGGTACAACTGGACGGTCACTCTGCGTAAGATTGCCCTACGAGTTTCGCTTGTATCGAGATGGCTAACTGCGCCTCTTCAGCTACAGAGATTACCGCTGCGGCCGTCGTCATCGGGTTCTGGGGCGAACGCTGGCAATCACAGGGATTGTGAGCACCAAACGCTCAGACTGACCATTGCACGAGTCAAACTGACATCACCACTGCACGAGACAGTGTTACAGCCATTTCGGCAGTGTTTGTAAGTCCATCGTGGGCTCATGGGATGATTGCATTCTAGCTGATCTCCGCTCTGCTTTCGCAGTTGATAGTGGTGACGACCATCAACCTCTTCCCTTCGCGAGTGTACGGGGAGATTGAGTACTATATATCTTGCATGAAGGTGTTGACGATTGTCATGCTCAGTGAGCACTCGTCACTTTTCTCAGGTCGCGGCCAGTCGCTGACATCTCATCTGTAGCCTTTCTTTGCCTTCTCATTGATCTGGGGGCGTCCCACCAAGGGTGAGTGCTTTACATCAAGACAGACATGACACGAGGAGCTAAGGAGCGCAAAGAACAATCGGGTTCCGGTATTGGAGGGAGAAACCCTTTCCTGATGACTATCTAGGCATAGGTGGCCACAAAGGCCACTTCCTCGGCTTTTGGGCCGTCATCATGCAGGCATCCTTCTCATTCTTTGGGTCCGAATGCGCCGGTATCGTACGTATCCTTATAACACAGACTTTCGGCCGTGCCATCGAGTCTTAACATTCTCACAGGCTGCAGGAGAAGTCATCGATGCAAATCGGGTACGCTTCTTTGATAGTCTGCCTCGGAGGCGACGTCCCAGAGGCAGCTTACCTTCTCCATCTTATGACAGAACGTCCCACGGGCCCTCCGCAAAGTATGGATAAGGATGTCTGTCAATGGGCCACGGTTCTCGGGGTCGAGCCTGCTGACTAACCCCCCTGCAGCACGCTCTTTTACCTCGGTGGAGTGCTATGTTCCGGGCTGCTAGTTCCCTGCGACAACGAGGGGCTAGCAGCAGACGACGGGACCGGCCGACGCTCCCCCTTCGTCATCGCCTTCAAGCTCGCCGGCTGGGCCGTGGTCCGTCCGATCTCTCGCTCTCCGCTCCCTGACTGACGATCACTGACGATGGACCTCCCCTCCCCTCACCTCACCTTCATTCCCTGCACTCCCTTCTCCCTTTAACTCTCCCTCCCCGCCCCGCGCGCTACACAGCTCCCGCACATCGTGAACGCGGCGATCTTGGTCTCCGCATGGTCCGCGTCCGCATCCGACACGCAAGCCAGGACGGGAGCGACAGCGACGCAGACGCCGATCGCAGCGACGACTCGGATGCGGGGTCCGAGTCCGACAGCGAGCACGAGCACGGGCACGGGCATGGGGGCCGCGCGGATGCTGGGCTGAGGGAGGGAGAGCTGCTTGGGGAGCTGGACGTCCCGCGGAGCAAGCACACCTACGTGATGCCGCTCGCGAGTGTGCTCATGTCTGCGTCGGTGGGGCTGCTGACGTTCTTGAGCTACAAGACGGGCAGCGCGGAGACGGTGTTCAACTGGCTGGTGAGCGTGGCTAGTGTCGCGTCGTTGCAGTCGTGGGCGGGGATGCTGTTCACGTACATCAGGTGCGTCCAGTGTGGATCACGGGTGCATCCGATGATGGTTGGGTTGAATTGAGAGAGCGTTGATTGCAGATGGCACCAGGGCACGGTGTACTACGAACGGAAGTATAGAGAGAAAGACACGGAGGAGGCGAACGAGGCGCGGGCGCAGATCGCGGACATCAAGAAGAACAGACAGTGGGGGCAGCCATATGTACGTATGCGTTGTTCCGCACGTCCAACCTTCCGCTGACATGTCCACTGCAGCTTGCGTGGTATGCATTCACGCTATGCATGCTCGTCCTCTTCACAAACGGATGGTCTGTCACGCCCATTAGCGCACATACATAGTCGTACAGCCATTGACACAAAACATTCGTACTGTAGGGCGGTCTTCGTTCACAACGGCTGGCGGATCGCGGAAATCGACGGGGAAATGCCTCCGCAGCATCCTCCAGAGGACAAGCTAGCCAACCCTGTATCACTCTTCCTCTCTGCATACATCCCTCTGGTAAGCTCTTCGTCACCTCAAACCCCATGATGTCCGCTGCGAAGTGGAGTAGACTGACGCTCACGCGCGCGACAGCCGTTCTTCCTGCTGCTGACGTTTGGGTACAAGCTGATCAAGCAGACGGAGCTCATGCCTCTTGACAAGATGACGTTCCATCCAGGACGACGCCCGCCGCTTGACCCGGACACGGACAGGCCCCACGGGAGGTTGGAGAAGCTCCTCGCGTGGTTAATGATCATCTAGCGTATTCAAACACTTGCAACGTGACATCAATCAGTTGCAGGACTCGCTCAGCATCAGGTGACAAGGCCCGAGATAGGAATCGCATAATACCATGCATATGCATGTTTCCAGTGAATGAATTGATCACAAACAACTGCAACACAACGGTCGAACAGAGCAATGGTACTAAGTACTAGGACCGGAAGGTCGGATATCCATGTGGATGTAATACCGGGGCGCGCACTCGCGATCCGCGTGACCGTCTTGACGGTTCTGCCAGTGCCACTGCACATTCATCGCTCACAAACTGTCCCCATTCACATGCGCGCTGCGTCCGCGCGCGCGCGTGTGCACATTTGCACGCTCCGCGACTACCGCGGGCACGCATGTCACGGTCTACGTCTGTATGTCTACATATAGCAGCACACCATGATGCATGATACCAGTGCCATTCACCGGTATCATTCAATTTCGACGTTCGCTGCAGCGCGGTATGTACGATATATGGGCCAGGCCCGGGGGTACGGCGTGCGCGTCTGCGCCTGAGGGTTGTCCGTGTCATCTGTTCAGGCACACGAGTATATGTCGTTGGGGACCGGGGGAGAGAGTGAAGCCCGAAGCTCAAATTCGAAGCTTCAAGGGCCGGAACCGGAACCGGTCCTAGTACGACTGGGAGCGCAAGCGCAAGACGGAAGGGGCTTTTCTTGGTGGTCGGAGGGCCGGGAGATCGCTTCCTTGTCCTCTCTTTCCTTCCTTCCTTCTTTCCTTCTCACTTCTCCGCACCGGGGGAACTGAGGAACTGGGGAACCGGGGACGGTTTTTGCGCTCGGCTGTCATGACAAGTTGGCGCACACCGAACACTGAACACTAACATGAACGCGAATACGGACTTTGAAAATGGTCGAACGGGCTGCGAGGCCTTTAGGGTGCGTGCGTGACTGCGCAGGTGAATGTTTCAGTGATCGATATCCTTGATGGTTGGCACGGCAAGCTCACGAACATCATCTGTAGCTATAGGTATATTGTAGGTGTATGTACGAGGCTGATATAACCTGTGTAGACAGGTAAACCCAGATTAAGGATTAACGGAGCACAAGTACTAGTCTGGAGACTCTGCAAAATTTAACTTGAAAGGTCGTCAAGAATCGTGAACGAAGAGACTATGGACACATCGGGCTATGGAGAAATGAGGAGCCTGAGGCCTGAGGAGCAGCGTATGTGTAAACAACGTAGCTATCGTGTCTCCAGGCGCAGTGTATGGTGAACGGAAAGTGGACGGGGACGTGGTCGTGGACGAGGACTGGTTAGTATATACGAATAATGATACAAGGCGAATTGAGAAGGGGAGGCGGGGGGGTATACAGTGTTAGTGGTAGGCGATATGCTCGAGCGAGGGGCATAAAACGAGGAGAGACAGTATACGTACAGAGGCCGACAAGGAGACACGGATGCTGACACAGACACAGACACAGATGACAAAACAAACACCGAGGAGATCTGAGAGACTCGAGACCCAAGAATTGGAAGTGGGGAGTGGAAGGAGTCGGCCCGCCCCCCGCAAGACGGTACTACACGCAGTCCCTACACGCGGTCCGCCAACCGTCTGCTGAGCACACAGCGCGCCCAGAGGAGGAGGAGCGAGCCGGCGACGACGGCGGTGCCTGCGAGGAGGGTCATGCCCAGGTACGCCCCGCCGTCCGAGTGGAGGATCGCGCCTGCTGCTGGGCCGCCGCAGAGCGCTCTGCACGTGTCGAAGAAGAGGGGAACAAAGATTGTCAGCGTTTGGTTTCGTGTCTCTGGTGTTGGAAGCAGACGAGGGATCTCGGACTCCCGACTCCCGAGCACCGACCGGTCTAGCAAGCGACCAGGTGGGAAGAGAGATGGGGGGTGGGAGCAAAGGAAGGGAGAAAAGGAAGGGAGAATGGGAAGAAGGGGGAGAGAAAGGAAACCGATACTCACGGGATGGAGATAATGCTATATAGCACGCCGACGCGCGCCCCGATCTCTCTGATGTCCGATATCTGAGCGACGCAGGGGATGATGAGGGCGTTGAACGCGCCCGAGAAGAAGCCGTACACGGCCGCGAAGAGCATGATCGCCACGAGGTCCGTCGCGAACGGCCAGAAGGCGAGGATCGCGAGCCCCGCGAGCAGCGCGGACGGCACGAGCACGTTGAACCGCCCGAGCGCGTCCGAGAGGAAGGACGGGACGAGCCGCCCCAGGATCCCCCCTGCGTTCATCACGGAGAGAACGTAGAAGGCCGTGTGCGGGGAGATGCCGTGCGAGGTGGAGTAGTCGACGATGTAGAAAGATGGGATGAAGAGACCTGGGGGGGCACATGGTCAGCTCAGCTAGTGTGCGAGGTTGTCTTGTCTTGTTGGCCAGAAGAGACTTACCGAGACAGATGAGGATGCTGCCGACGACGACGAGCATGAACGGCATGTCGCGGAACATCTTCGTGTCGAGCCACGGCGCGCTGTGCGTGGGCGCGGAGAGGTTGCTGGAGACGGCGAGGATGGCGAAGACACAGAGTGCGAGCGTGACGAATCCCGTGATGCGCACCGTCCACGCAAACCCGATGCGGACAAAGAGGTGTTGGTACATGATGGGCCATGTTACACCGCCTGTGTTCTGTGCATCAGCAAGCAGTCCCGCGCACGAGTCGCAGCCGAGGGGTTGCAGGACTGACCGACACCGGATCCCGCAATGGCGATGCCTAGCGCAGTGCTTCTGTACTTCCGGAAGTACGTCGAGATCGCGGACAGGCTCGGGTAGAAGCTGCGAATGCGCGAGGTAAGCATGGCAGCGGGAAGAAGCATAACAAGTGCGGGGACGGACGTACAGAGCCCCGATGCCGACGCCGACGAGGATGCCTTGGGCGAGGATGTACTGGTAATAGTGAGTCGAGATGCTCGTCATCATCGTTCCGAGCACGAGAACCAAGCTGCCAACGATCATGATTGGTCGCGGACCGTAGGTGTCGAACAGGCGGCCCACGAACCCTCCCTGGACGAATGATCCGCGTGTGAGCTAACGTGCAGGAGGGATGTGTCCTTGGGCACGTACCGAGAAGAAGAACACCCAAAGTTGTAATGACCCGATCCACGCGATCGTGGAAGGGGGGAGGTCGTGCAGCTGGTGCTCAGCGTACCATGTTTGGAACGTGCCGAAGGAGTTCAGCTGGCCAAAGGAGCAGAAGAGCGCGAGGAAGGCGCCGAGCACGGTGAGCCATGCGCGTGCGCCTCCGTCTGGGAAGATGGAGTCGCTGGTCTTGACCGAAGATGGGCGGGACGGCTGGTCGTCCACTGCGGTCGTGGAGAGGGTCGCTAATGAGTCCTTGCGCTCCCGGTGCGATCCGGCGGGCTTGGTGGGGTTGCCCTTCTCGATATCGGTCATGTAAGCGGGTGGGGGTGTCTGGAGGGCAGAAGCAAGTAGAGAGCCTCTAGCTGAGGAGAGGGGATGATGAGTATGAGGAGGAGGAGGAGGAGGAGAGGAGGGAAGGGGGTAATAACAAAGAAGATGAGATGAAAATGGAGGGGATTTATGGATGGCGCGAGCTGTGCAATGCGCCGCCCTCGGGAAGCTGACCGCGGACGGGAGGAAGAATGGGATGTCATAAATCCGTTCTGTGACCCGGGAAGAGGTCATGACTCGGGACCCTTAAGCTTGGAGTTTCTCGAAGGGCATAGCAGTTAGACGACGGGATCCTGGGTTGCCGGCAAATAAATGGCTGGAGATGTCAAAATACGTTCCAAACACACTCTGTCATCATCCGAGGCAGGCATCGGCATGGCCGACCTCCCACCGCGGAGAACCAGCCTGGCGCGTGCGAAGGCTGGTCCCCATCCCGGGCATTGCGCAAGGAATGGAAGTCGATTGGCGAGTTTCCGCTGAGCACGGAGGGACCTCCGGGGCAGCGCCCATCACCTGGCGAACTTTATGACACCTGTGAGAATCAGCTCCGGTCGACCAAAAGGCTGGCATCCGATGGGTTACGACTTACGCACCACTGCGCCGTGTACGTACATACCCCAAGCTTAAATTCCGCTAGCGGTGGCGGATGAGCACGTCCCAGTCTGTCTCTTCCGAATGTGCCGGAAGTAAGGCTAGAGGGTTACTAGCAGTCCTTGCTAGTACCCTCCGGCTTCTCGGTCATTTCTGCATGTCAAAGAGGCATCCAAAAGCTCTTATACGGAGAGAAGCATTTTCATCCCGCCGAAGAGTAGTGGGATCGCAGGGAGGTTGCGGGCAAGAAACATTCGCATCGAGTCCAACTGGAAGTGAACAAGTCGTCGGTGAACAATGTCACTGCGCTTCCCAGGTCACGGCATTCACCGGAGACGCCGAAGATCTGGGATCGCAGGCCAGTGACGCTGCCGAGGGCAACAGATTGACTCTTGTTCCGTCCACCATCTCGCGAAATCCTGCCCCAGCCTTGTTCTTGACACAAACCTCACGTTAATCACTCATCGGCAGGCCTGGCTGTGTGCTCTACGACCACCAGTACCGCGATCGAGTCCATACGTACGCCCTTTGCCAGTGTCTCGCCCTAGGAGTGTAACTCGTCCATGCCTACTCATGCATCAGCCATACATTCTCGTCAAATACTGGATGCGGGCGGATCACGTACATTGTTCTCCATGACCGACGCCCCTGAGTGCGCTCCCACAATAGTCAAATAACCACTCGACCAGTGGTCAACCATCTATAGCCTCGCACCACACCCTACCTACCTACCTTCGTTCTTCCTTTCCTGTCGCGCGCGGGTGTCTCACGATCAAGTTCGGTCCTGGATGTGGCGGCTTCCAAGCTCGTCTGTCTCATCAAGAATGTGTACCGTGACGCTATGCGGTGCTGTGCTACCGCAGGCGGACAGCGGGCGTGGGTCCCGGCGCGCTGATGTGACAGCGTTCTGCGCGACGGTCGCGAGCATCGCATCTGGCTTCAGAGGAGGCGGGGCGTGAAGTTGATAGAGTTGGTCTATGGAACGTGAGGTTCGCCCTGGAGTCGCCCATTTGTTCCATACCAGGACCCGGGGTGTCCCACACGCTATGCAGTGAGCTTCTAGACAAATTGACATAGAGTCCATGACGATAACCGATGCACTTCTGGTTCATACGCGTGCAGTGTGCACTGCACGCCTCCCATTAATGCTCGTTCGGACAGTGCTGATCGTTCTCGTCACATCAAGTTCCTCTCCTGCGTCCCCAGCGCACGCTGTATGTGTCATTGTTATAGACTCATAGCGAACCTACATCACGTGAAGTTTAGGGAGGTATACCCGGGTACCTCACCTGGATCCCGCAGCTGCGAATATGGGTATCCGTCGGCACAGGTTACGTTGTGCGCTTGACGCATTCGTCTATTATCCGATTCCCAGCACGCGGGCGTCCCCCTTCTGCGCCAGCGTCCGGCCTTCCAAGCTTGCGCTTGGGAACGAGGGTTCGAAGGACCTATCTTGGTCTTCTAGGCTTGCACAGTGTTGGGAACACCGACGGGGTCCCGAGCGCCGTAAAACGTGCGACGTTTGCACCCGCCGACCCGAAGGTTTGCCGTCCGTGCACCGTCGACTTGGACGAGATTAAAACGAGTGCACTTGTGAACGTTAATGTTGACGTGGGGCGTCTAATCAACGTTAACGTTCAATCGTTCATCGATGTGATAGTACATAGTACTGATCCATCGTACCACCTTCGGCCCCCTCTGAGCTCCAGGGTCAAGCATGAATGAAGCGGCGTGCGCGTGAAGCTTGAAGCCCAGGGATCCAGCGCCATGCACCATGGGCGAGCATTTTGATGTCGTGACAGTCAATTGGCGTCCGCGTCAAGGCCTCCCTGCTCATTCTGCACGTCATGGATCCTCGCCGTCGCCGTTCTTCGCTCGTGTTGATATGCGTGCGCTTGGCTTCAAAGGGGTGATGTGTACAGGGTATACGTACATAAGCTGTACTTCAGGGGCAAGCTCTGTTGTTGTGGCCCGTGGGATATATACATACTCATGTACTGATCCGCGCGTGCTGGCAGTGTGGAACTTGCAGCCGCAGAACAGACGTGATCGGTGATATTTGGGTGCAAGATCGCAGGGGTGTGAGAACGCAAGACCGCAAGACCAGTGTGTGGTGACTGGGCCGCAGAGCGCTGCAAGGCAGGACAGCGTTTTGAATGTGGGCGTTGAGGTCCACTGTTGTGCGATTGCGCCTCTGCGATCGAGGTATGTACATATGTTTGACGGTTGGCGCCACTGCACAAAAGCCGCCTGAATCTCGACCCGGGGTGGTCCAGAAGCTCATTGCTCAAGTGGCCTGAGTCTCTCGATTGCACTCTCCTCCCACTGGGATGTGTGTCACTGCAGCAAGTCGTCGATGCGTTCGCGTTGCGAATCCGGGAGCTCATACTGCCATTCTTTCGTTTGTAGCCAGAATGTCCTGCGCGTTCGCTCTTGAGTCACTGTCCGCCGCCGCAGGGTGGTATGCGCACTTAGACGCTGGTCGGTGACAGAGCGAAGGAATAGCCTACTACGTGTCTCTCACAAAGCTGCTTTCGTTTTTGCGCGCGCTCCTCGGTTTGTAAGAGGTCCAATGGAACGTCGCATCCCCCGGGAACGCGCCTCCGCAGCACAGGGACATGCGGAGCACAGGGACAGGCGAACCCCACCGGCATCCGCAGAGTTCATCATGGTATTGGATGCAAGGTCTCCACACATATAACGGCCACATGAGATCTTCTCCGCCCAGGGAGCCAACGCACCAATGCTGAGAGTCCGCCTGGGAGTCTGGGCGCTCCTGCTGCCAGGTCGTCCTCGCCGAGCATGGGAAAACGATCATCGATCATCCGTCACGGTCGCCACCGCGCGCACATCGTCTGCGTCTAAGCTGGGCGACCTTGTCCACCAGTATCCCGACGGGCGAGTGGACGTCGTCGTCAGTAATGGTCGGAGTTGTCTTGTCCGGTATGGCGATTCGAAGAGCTTCGAGGGCACTATAGACCCAAGAAAAGAACCATGGAGACCGTGACGAACGTCAAGGGCCGCCGCGGCGTGGTGGGCGTCACGACGGCAGCGGCAGTGAACCATGAAGTTTTCTCGTGCAAGTGATACGGCTGGGACTATGTAGTGGTCGGCTGTCGCCAGTCTCGTCATTGTACGGGTGGATGAGAGGGCGTCTGTGCTGTATCGTGGTTTGGTGGGTGTACACGTGCTGAAGTCTAGGTGGGTAGTCATGAGTATCTCGACGGGCTTGCCACTACCATGACGCTTGCAGCACTGGATAGGACGCGCACAAGTGCCGTTCAAGTGACTACAGTGACTGAGTCTTGACTGAGAAGTCAGATAGCATTGATGCATTCGTTCACAGCCGGTGTGTAGATTGTCGTTGTACTCCTTGCCTACATGTACGGCGAGAGGCTGAGGACAGCCCCATGCATAGTGCGCCCCCACACCCTGTACATATGCACTAAGAAGACCTCCTTGGATTTGTCGTGCATGAGCAGGCTGACGGACGTTGCTTCCTGGAAGGCGTTTGTGCTTTGAAACGGGCCCTGAGTCGTCTCTACCCGTCAGCGTATGTGTCCTGACTCCTGAACATCCTCCACGCTGCTTTCCTGGTGACAAGGACGCCCTGTAGGTTCCGAGGAAGAAGAACTAGACGATCGGGAAGTTGTGGTGAGTATGGATGAACCTCGAGCTCAGAAGAAGCGGGTGTGAGTGACCGGCGTGCCCCGGGGCTCTGCTAACTTTGGTAAGTACTAGTATCCCTAGGCAGACAATGAGGCCTGAGGACCTACATAGTAGTTCGACGCCGGAACATTTTGAACTTGCGACCCCTCCAGGGTTTTAGGCCTCCACTTTTGAAGCTTCAAGCTTCAAGCTTGACCGAGAACGCGCTGTGCCTTTTCTCGTTGACTGTAGGGGATACATTCAACGAACAGGTATGTTCGACATGCTCAGCACATCAACTGTCTACTCATACTCTCAATCGTCATCATCGGTTGAACAATCTGATCATGACCTTCGAGACTCAGCTCCTGCACAATCTGGAGTGCCTCAAAAGCGAACTTATAGCGAATCGTAGTATGATGAGGTATGAAACAGACCACTTCGCTCACTGTGGAGTTCAAGGTCACACCGGAAGTCTGTCTACAGCCGGGATCCTGTGAGTCTATCCCTAGCTCCTCCATCAACATCGGCCTGATTGGCCTGGCCTATCCAACAGGTCTTGTCCATCGCGTCTCAATCGCGTTCGATGCTACTCTGCGCCTGCAGTGAGCTCAACTCTCTTGTCGCGATCAATAGAATACCCACGGAGATCCCCCTCCTCATATTTCGCCACGCGACCTCCACGCCCCGCGGCCCGGGGGCATTCACATTCATTGTTCATACCATCGGCTCGTGCAATCACAAGATGGATAGCAGGCGGACCCCAGCTCAGTGCCTCCTGACGCTCTCTAGCGTGTGTCGGATATGGAGAGATGTTGCCCTCAATGCTCCTACCCTCTGGACACAACTCAATAATCTCACCATGTCGGCTCGCCTGGCGGCGATGTTTGCAGACAGATCACAGACACAACCCTTGTCTCTTCTCTGTCGCATCACAGCCTCCTTTCATGATGCACTGTCGCTTATCCGCACATACGGATCACGCCTTCGACAACTCGACATAAATATATCATATTACCAGTTTCCTGTTGAGTTGCTTTCGTTCGACACACCCTCGCTTGAACGCCTTACTATTCGTGCACCCGGCCTAATGGTGGAACAAGTTCCTCGTACCCCTGCTCAACCCATCTGCCCCCCACGTGCACTCGCTATCAACAGTGTCTGGTGCTGGCCTGCTACATACCAGAGTTCATTTTCCAACATGACGCACCTCTACCTCTCTTTTCTGGGCTTCCACTATCGCGTAGATGTATACTTGTCTGACATACTGACTGCCCTCGCCAAGATGCCTAAACTGGAGATTCTGCACCTATGGCGTAAAGCGATTCGTTGGCGGCTCTAACACGGCGACTCTCATATCGTTGGAACGTATCCGATCCATCACATGCACCTCATCAGTAGTTCAAGCAACGTTCAAGATCCTGGAGCATTTATTGTGGCCTGAGGATATCTTCGTTAGGATCGATTTTAACCGGTATGATTACGATCACAACCGCATCGTCAACGGGCACCTCGAATTACCTAGATTAGCTCTCCTGCATGGCGTCACAGCTCTCGAGGTCTCGCAGGAGTGCGACGCACTCCGTCTTGTCGCTGAGAGCGCATCTTCCGGTATATGGATTCAAGCGACCATGGTACACGAAGGACACGGTTGGACACCATGGCTTTCCAAGCTTCCCTCCAGACTTCCTTTCCACAACATCCTCTATCTTCGCACCCATCTCTCGAGCGATTCCAGCAGCTGCCATGTCGAAATGCTGCCCTTTCTACTTCGCCATCTCACGCGTCTCGTCGACATCCAGGTGACCATAAACCACTTTGATGACGTTCCCGGGCAGCTCGTCGCACCCGTGCAGTGTCTATGCGCGTCCCGACCTCACTAAGCTCACCATCTACGCACTGATGGACAATGCACGCTATCCGTCGTCGGCGCGTTCCATTGCAAGCATGCTCAGTGCGCGAGCGCGGACGAAATACCTGCTCCGTAGATTGGCCATAGCCCTGGCGTATACGCCCACGGCGAGACACCGCATGACCACCAGTGTCAACAAGCACCCTCTCGACGACGACCCCGCCCGCGCGTTCTCCTCCCTTTCTTCCCTCGTGCAGGAATATACTTTCTCTGTTCTGGACTCAACGGACGTTGGGGCGTACAAAGTGCGGGACGCTTGGACCGATCCCTCTGCAGAGACATATTGGGAGCTTGAGGAAGGCGAGAAGCCGCCTCGTGTTGCTCGTTCGTTCCCGATGTGATTGTGATTATTTAAGGCCCTCTTGACGATGTAGTTGTGCCGCCCATACCGTACTACCCCCTTCATTGGCTTCGTATCGAAGAGAGCTCTGATTCCCTTGACGCCATCTGTCTGCTTGTGTGCAACGTCTGGATTTGTTCCTCGTTTGTACAAAGTTCCGTACCGTCACTCGTCCCAATCTTCGCCTCGGTCCCATGCACATTGCTTGGAGAGATATCATGTACGTAGCTTCGTAATGTCAACAGACCGATCAGTTCGCGTCAGTGTTCCTAACTCCCTAAACTGCCCGAAGTTGTACCGCTTCAAGCAAATGGGAGACGGGTTAACTGTGCAGTACCATATTTGCAGGATTCCTCAACCATAGTGCTATGTACGCGGCTGCCACGCCGGATTATTGGGCGTAATGGTGCCTACACCACCGTCGACTATTCCGTCTACTACGAGCCTCAAACTCGGTGAAACGGGGGTGTCTTCCATCGCCCAGAGGGCAACAGCGACCGTGCTGCACGTACATAGCCATGTAAAGTAGATGTCGTAGAAGCATCACAAGTGAGATACGCACTTTTTCCCATTCAAGTGTAGGATACCTGGCGGAACGGGGAACTTCGTCTGTGGACCAAGGCTCGCTACTCTCTGTGGTGATAAATTAGGTGTGAAGTATCGCAACCGCTGATATGGCCTAGTGAAAAGGCGGACGTACCTTTCCGAACATCCAACCATTCACGAACAGCAGCGCTCTGTACGGCTGCGGAGTGAACTCGTCGAACTGGAAGCTCACGAACGCATCCGCAGTTCTCGGGAAGCCCAAGTCGAGTGTTGTCACGAAGATTCCGACACCAGCGCCGCCGCCAGGGAGGCCCTCTGACAGATCTCGCGCGATCCACTTACTGGTTATGAACCCCGGCAGGTGCCATCCCTGTCGCTCGCCAAAGAGCCCCCCTTCGTTCAGCACCCCACGGACCTTATCTGGAAAGCTGTTCCGAAGAATTCATGATGGTCGTTAGAGGACACACAAAGGCTCAAAACTGAGGCACGCAGCACGTACTTCGTGTATCCCCCCACCTTGCCTTGCACCCTCCACGTTGTGATGTTTCCGTCGTTGAGCTGGAACCCGGAAATGCCCCGCGCTGGCTTGATGTTCGCCTGTTCGTCGTTTCCCATGTTCTCCTGCAGCACCGTGATAACGTTGTCCTGTCCCCATACAACAGATTCATTCGGGAATGTGAAGAGCGCGTTGACGTGGTCGGAGCTGCTTGTTACTGAGCTGATGAATTGGTCGTTGATCCACACTGATGATGCGAACGCTTCGTGCATAGAAGTCAGTTTATCGTACTCTCTCTCGAGCAGTAGTTGGTGGACCCACAGGTGCCACCGTAGATCGTGAGATTGACAGACGTCTCCATTCCGGTCGCATTGAAGTGTCCCCGCCAGAGGACAGTATTTTCACAGCTGTGGAAACTACCATCAGAGATCCTCGCGTATAGGTAGCACTCGACTCACAAACCGTAGTCACACCCTATATACAAGGTAAGTCAAGGTCGATGCACAAACCGTAGTCACACCCTACATACAAGGTAAGTCAAGGTGGATCCAGTATCGGTACTAGAACAGAACGCACCATACAGGACCCTTTCGTCCCCAAACTCCGGCTTGTGGGAGATATTCGTCTTCGTCTTATTCGCTACAATCCAACTCGAGTCGTCAAAACCTGGCTGGACCTCAGGTAAGCTATCCGCGAACTTCCAACCCTCCAGCTTCGGGACCTTCGTCTTCTCAATACGCGTACTGGCCCTCGGGGTCAGCCGCCCCGTCAAAACGCCCCTCCCGTGGTTCTGCATATGAACCCGCCTCCCATTCCACGTCACGGATGAAATGGAGGGCGGTGCGATGACAGTAAGGGGTACAGATGCGTTCAGATCCCCACGCAGAGCAAGGGTTCTTCGTGAGAGGGTCGCGTTCCGGACCAGATACGGCCCGCCAACGAGAGCGGTGGTGTTGGTGCCGAACTGCCAGTAGTTCTCGAACCCCTTGATAGTCTGAGTGGTCTCGGAGGGGATTGCAGGCGCCCAGAACGTTGCTGCTGTAACAGGGTCGGAGAACAGTATGAGCTGTGTTGGAGAGTCCCAGATCGTGACAACTCCCGCAAACCCAGGGAGGACGCTGACTGTTGTGAATTCTTCCGTTGCATTGAAGTGAAACTGTATGTGAGGAGACTTGGTGCGCATTCCTGCTCCGGTCAGGGCAAGCGCGAATTCGTGTGATTGGTCTGCAAAGCCGTGAAGTAAGAGGACGTCGCGTGTACCGATTGTGCCTGCAAAGAAGACAGATGTAGTGGTGTAGAGAACGGAACCATGTGCACCGAAGGAATAATCCGTAATTATTACTTTGCTTTGTCTGCCATGAATCGAAATGCTGTCCATTTTGCGGGGTAACGTGACCGTTCCTTGGGAAGTTGGGACTGTGAGCGTGAATGTTGTGTTCCTTCTGTGAGAATCCATCAGCGGGACGTTGAAAGCAAAGGAAGAATAAACTCACGTAGAGCTCGAATCTGACTGTCGAGTAATGTGGAACCACGTGTTGCTATCGGGGTTCCTCAAGGAGGTGAGGAAAGCAGCATTCCCATTAAGAGTGACGCTCGGGATACCCAAAGTGGAGTTGCCCATCCAGTCCGTCTTTAAAAACTGAGGAGAGGAACGGATGAACATCCCCTGGCGCTTCACCTCGTCGAACTTGTCAGTGAGAGTGCGAGACTCGCGGATCGAGGCGCCGTAGTCGTAGCTGCCAAGGATTTCCACATCATAGTGCTGCGAGAAAGCGACCATAGAATTACCTTGTATATACTCCAGGAAACGGGATTCCACCCCAACTTGTGCCTCTGAAACGCAAAGTCAGAGCGAGCGATGGTAGAGACGCACGCCATGTAGCTCACCCATAAAACATGTAGTATGAGACAAGCTTCATGTTGGCGGCCCAGTTGTGCTTGTAGAAAACATCCTGGAAATCGGGGCCAGTTAGCAGCTCACAGGCATCGTATCCCGGTCCGCCCCATGGATCGAATGAGCCCCCCTGAAACTCGGGCATATACCATGGCTGGCTAGGATTTACTTGTTCGTGATACTGGTGATAGTTGTTCGTGACATGACTCCACGTTCGAGGCGTTGAGCAGTTAAAGCCGTTCGGATAGGCATCCTGCTCCCTTCTCAGCCTTTTTCAGGTGGCATGATCGCACCACATACCAAACCGTAGATATCAACTGCTCCGGTGCCATTGATGAAGCCCGAGCGCATTCCCGGATCATTGTACGTGCTATATAGATAAGTACAGACGCGCACTCATCTGGTTCGGAAACTCACAGCAAGATGTCAATTCCACCCGCACGGTATTGTCTCTCAAGCTGAGCGAAGTATTCTCGAGTAGAAGGTTCCGGAGAATTCCGATTCTCGTTGTCTATGGCATATTGTATGAGTTACAAGAGTGTACATGTTCGCGACATGTCTACCAATTTGGACGGCTGGCGATCGTGACGGGAGGTGAGGCTATATCACCGCGGGCAAGTCACAGGAAACTCTCACCGAGCAAAGGACCGCCTTTCGTAACCTGATGGTCCACACTTTCGTTGATTATTCCTGCTATATAAGGCTGGTAGGCAGCTGTCCAGTCAGTAGCGTTCGTCCTGACTGTTCCCGCCACCTGACTCGTGATCCAATGTGAGATGCCCCCAGACGTAGTCTCCCCATTGATCTGCAGGAGCAGGTAAGCAGGCAGTTAAGACCAAGACGGTAAGTGCGTACATATGGGCCTGCAGAACGCAATCAGAACCGGATGAGTCTGGAGGATGACTGCAGTCAACTCACCTGGGCGAAGAACCACGAATATTCCCGCGATCTTGGCAGCATCGTAGATCGCTCTAACCGAACGCCAGTCATTGAAATCAAGAACGCCGGGAGAAGGGTTGATCGTCCCCACTGCAAGGATTGTGAGCTCAGAAACTCCTGTTACAATAGTCAGGGCGTACTATGGATGTATATGCTGTGTGAAATGTCCTCAATACATGTTGAAGAATGCTCGGTGATCCACGAACCTTACACCATTGAGACCGGCAGCTACCATCTTCTGGAAGATGTCGAGCCAAAGTTCGGGCACCGGGAGGCGGAAAGTGTGAAACTCTCCGGCACTACCAAGAAGAGATCACCAAGGGAAGGGGTATGGGATGGGGGCGGGACCTTACTGAAGGAACATGCGATGATTGTGCAAAAAGACGGTATAGTTGTCCCATTGGACAACATCAGTGAACCCGTTAGTTTGACGCGGAGAATCAGCGACAATGCCAGTGATAGCTGGAGAAGCTAGGAAAACAAAGAACAAGGAGAAGAGATAAGGCATGTTCGCCCAAGACATTTTCCAAGACCATCGCGGCATGGTCGTCCATCCTGATCACTTGTGGAAATCTCTGCAATTTTATAGACATTCAGGAACCAATGTGACGGAATGCGATACCCCGTATGTTGTATTCGCGAAGACGACCCTGGTGGCGCGTTTTGAGCGCGGACCGGAGGCATCCCTCACGGCGCTATTAAAAGAGCATCATGAGGGGAATCACGGTGACAACTCATGGCGCCTGACCAGTCTCATGAGTACCAGGAGCACTCCGGATGGACCAGCCTTCTCCCCCTCGGGTAGATGAAGGAGTTGTCTGTCATCGTGACATTCTGTCAAGGCACATTCAATGTGGAACTTGTCTAGAGGCTTGCGATAATGCGAGCGATGTCGCTGGTCGCACCCCAGGCACATCCAAGCACGGGGAGAAAGGACGCGGATAGAGCAACGAACACAAGTAACGCCAAACGTGCAATCGTGAAGACCACGGAGCTGGTATGGCATGCGCAGTGTATGGTGGGAAAGCGCGCTCACGGACGCTGGTGAGTACCTCCTTCATTACAAGTTAATTGATCTTGCCCTCTAATCTCCTCGGGCCCTCCGATGGTACGACAGAACGAAATCAGGCCCGTGACATGTGGGGTATCGGGCAGGAGCTGGCGATGCTATCCCAGTGACTCGAGGCCAAGCGGTACCAGTCCTGAACACATGGGCGACTCAACATAATTGAACGGTGCTCTTCATCGTTATTAGCTTTCCCGTCGACTATCGTTAGAATCGCTAAGGATTTGAATCTTATGAAGATGGAATGACAACTGAAACCCAGGCAAGCACTTAGAGTCCAACAAGTAGAATATACCTGACGTTCTACACATGGAGACCACACAAGTTTCTCGTGCCGTTCACGCACGCAGCTGCGAGTATGTTGGATTCTTCGGCACGATGGGACCAACGCCTCCGTCGTACACGCCATCGATAGAGAGCTTGAGCGTCGGAGAGACAGGGGTATCCTCCAATACCCAGAGCGCAACTGCCACAGTGCTACTCAGGGGGTTCAATAGATGTTCAGAAGGTGGCCCGATGACACGTACTTCTTTCCGTTGTAGTCGAGGATACCCTGCGGGACAGGGAACCTCGTCTGGGGGCCGACATTCGCCACCCGCTTGATACACAGGCAAGTTAGCGACTACCTCCCAACAACGATAGTCCACAAGCCCACGGACCTTTCCATAATGCCAGCCATTGACAAACAGCAGCGCGCGATATGGCTGGCCGTTCATCTCCTCGAACTGGAAGCTCACAGGAATATCCATGTTCTTCGGGAAGTCCAAGTCGAATGTTGTCACGAAAAACCCGACGCCTGCGCCCTCACCAGGCAGGCCCTCGGACAGGTCGCGTGCCAACCACCTTGAAGTGTCATAGCCTGGCAGGTGCCAGCCCTGCCTCTCTCCATATAGGCCACCCTCATTGAATAGCCCGCGAACCTTGTCAGGGTAACTGTCATAACATCAGCACATACGCACAGAGGTAGAAACAGACGGGTGGACACACTTGAGGTAACCGCCGACTTTGCCCTGGACCTTCCAGGTCGAGAAATTGCCACCGATGAGCTCGAACCCTGCAATTCCCCGGGTAGACTTTTCGGTTGGGTCTTCGTCAAACCCCATATTGTCTTGTACGACAGTAACGACGTTGTCCTTTCCCACAATGACTGCATGCTTCGGAAAGGGGAAGAGCTTGTTGGCGTTGTCGCTTGTGCTGTATACACTACTGATGAACTTCTTGTTGATCCAGACCGACGCTGCGAAGGCTGCAACGAGCATGAGCATCCGGTTCATCATTTGTCTATGAGAGGTTACTCACAGTCACCTCCATAGATTGTGAGATTCACCGCAGTTTCCAAACCCGTCGCGTTGAAGTAGCCGCGCCAGAGCACAGTATTCTCACAGCTGAGCGATCCATCAGTAATATACGTCCAACGACGGTGGAAGGGCTCACAATCCGTAGTCACAACCGTACAACACACGGCCGTCACCAAATTGGGGCTTAACCTCGGCGTTCGTCTTCGTCTTGTTCGCCACGACCCATTCGGAATCGTCAAAGTGGGCATGGATCTCCGGCAGGCTATCTGCGTACTTCCAGTCCTTGAGTTCCGGCACATACACATCGCCCTGCACCTGTGCACTTGCCACTACCTCGCCCCTTAATATGCCCGTACCGAGACCGAGGGTCGGTACAAGCTCCCCGTTCCAGGTCACATCAACAACATCAGGAGGCGCATATACAGTAAGCGGGACAGATGCATTGAGGTCGCCGTAGAGTTCGAGCGTGCCGCGCGAGATGGTTGCATTGCGGACTAGGTACGGACCCCCAACAAGCACGGTCGTATTCGACCCGAATTGCCAGAAGTACTCGAGACCCCTGTGGGTGCTAGCAGTAGGAGTGCGAATGACGGGAGCCCAGAACGACGCGGCGGTGACAGGGTCGGAGTAGAGAATGAGCTGAGAGGTCGACTCCCAGATCGTGATCAAACCTGTTACGCCGGGGAGGACAGTGACAGTGGTGAGACCTGTGAGTGCCGAATGGCTTAGCTTTGCAGTCGATGAGAGACTGAGTGCGACACCCTGGCCAGAGGGCGCGAATGCGAACTCGTGTGACTGGTCGGGTGCACCGTAGAGGAACAGAACATCGCGGTGACCGATCTTTCCCGAGAAGAAGACGGACGCGGTCGTGTAATGCAGCCAGCCCCTGTCACCGAAGTGATAGTCGGTGATGATGATCTTGCTCTGGCGGCCGTGTAGCGCGACGCCACTCGTTGTTTTTGGAATGGTGATAGTACCCTTCGACGTTGACATTGTGATGGTAAACGAGATCTTCGCACTGCTGAAGGATGAGAATCACAGGTCACAAATAAAAGAGTCTACATACGTCGAAGTCGAGTCATTTTGACGGATGATAAGAAAGTTTGTGCCGCTATCCGGATTGTTTAGGAGCGTCCCGTGTGCTGCACGGTTGCTAATTATGACATCAAGGATGCCGGTGCTAGAGTCTCCAACCCAGTCCGTCTTGCGAAACTCGGGAGAGGAGCGGATGAAGATGTTCTGCCTCTTGATCTCGTCGTACTTGTCCCGAAGTTGACGGGTCTCCCGAATAGGTGCACCATAGTCGTAGCTCGTATACACACCTGGGAACGCAAGGCCTCCCCAGTTTGTGCCGCTGTACGTCGATTAAATGCTAGAGAAGATTAACCGTGAGCACCGTTGACGTACCCGTAGAACATGTAGTACGAGATGAGCTTCATGTTATCCGCATAGTTCTGCTTGTAGAACACATCTTCAAAGTCTGGTCCCGTGAGCACCGCACACGCTTCATAGCCAGGTCCTGCCCAGGGATCATAAGCACCGGCCTGATATTCGGGCATGTACCACGGCTGGCTGGGATTTACTTCGGTGTGGTACTGATGCTGGTTAGTGATGACGGGATACCAGGTACGCGGGTTCGAACAATCGAAGCGTTGTGGATACGCGTCCAAGCCGTATACATCAGCTGCACCCGTACCGTTGATGAACATGCGACGCTGGTTAGGATCGTTGTATGTACTACAATGCGTGAGTGTCTCTGGATAAGATATAGAAGTAACTGTGCACAGGGCGCTTACAGAGGAACGACAATGCCACCGTCGCGATACTGCTTCTTCAATTGTTCAAAGTACTCTCCTCGAATGGCGTCCTGAAAGTATTCGTTGTCTAGAGTACATGTGTGTCAGTATATATCTCCATAAGATTAGCCTGCGAGCTAGTATACAGATGATATGCTACGAAGTGCGAGCGGAGAATCACTGTATTCCAGACTGGTGTCTAGTAGCAACATTCAGAGGCACATATACTGGTCATGCTGATACACAAAACAATAACCTCAGCGAAGTAGAAGCATGCTCACCGAGCTGGAAAGCGATAATAGGGCCCCCATTAGTGACAAGGTATGGCTCGCTCTCCTCGATGACGCCGTCAATATACGGTTTGTACGCTTCAGTCCAATCTGTTGCATTCGTTCGAAGGATGCCCGCAATCTCAGTTGTGATCCAATGAGAGATACCTCCCGCAGAGGTCTCGGCGTTGATCTGTACATGATGTTGGCACAATAACATGGTGGCAGCGTGCCAGATGAACATACATAAGGACCTGTTATGGCGTCGTCAGGATGAATTCGCTATCGAAGGAAAAACGGTGCTGACCAGGACGGACATTGACAAAGAGGCCGGTGAGGCTAGCGGCCTCGTAGACGGGTTTGAGAGCACGCCAGTCGTGGAAATCAAGCACACCTCGTGCCGGATTGGTCGCGCCCACTGTGATGACGTCAGTCATTTCGGAGGTACCAGCTGTGCAAGATACACACTGTGAACGTAGAGGCTGGATAAAACAAGGCAAAGTCAAAGTTTCTCAGAACATTCGGGCACATCTCTAACACACCTCACATGGTTGAGACCGGCGGCAGCCATCTTCTGAAAGATGTCTAGGTAGAGCTCGGGCACCGGGAGGCGGAAGCTGTGAAACTCCCCACCACTACAACGGCGAGAAGTCAGAAAGCATTAGTCGGGAGAGAGGCATATTCAGGTTACTTAAGAAAAATTCGCTGGTCATGGATCCAGAGGGTATAGTTATCCCAGCTGACGACGTCTGTGAACCCGTTCGTTTTGCGAGGTGGGTCGACACTGCTTCTTGTAAGCAGGGTACATGGCCATGAGAGCATCGTTAAGCACAAGGCAAAGAGCATCGCAAAAGCCAAGGAATGGCAGCGCCGCCAAGTGGGTATGTTTAGGTGGCCTCTAAGGCCTCCGAGTCGTCTGGTAGTTGTCCCGCTGCTCAACCCATCTTGCCAGTGGGTAGCGGTGTTCATGGCGAGCTTGTCAGGTGAGGGCTCAACTTCGTCCTTCTTTACATCGTTGTACGTGCAGTAATACTGAGACGGTTTGTGGCATGGGCTGGCGAGAGAGTCCATGGCATTCCTACAGTTGGTTCAACGAAGCTCAAGTCTACGGCGGCATGCAACTATCAACACAACTATCACGTGATACGTAATATGCAGTGAAGTTGAACTTGACTTCAAGTTCGAGTTTTAAAATTGTTCTCACCCTCTATCTCCTTGTCCGGCCCAGTAAGCCCTGACGCACGTTATATCACAGGTCCACCGAGTCACTGGCCTCAGTACTTCTACGTCTAAAGTAGGCTACTTGAATTTTGAACAATGCAACGATGGATCATACACCTCGGGTGACAAGCAGCAATATGACTCTGTGCACGTTCTAGCTACTAGTCGCATGACCATGCTTCTTGCATGTCAAACCCGCTTAGGTCGAAGAACGACTGGTCCATTCCGGGTTGTTCTTGCGGATTCGTCCGATACCACCTTCGACCACGCCATCTATCGCCAGTTCCAGCGTTGGATGAACCGTAACGTTCTCCAAGACCCACAGCGCAACTGCAACCGTACTGTGCACACCCTCAGCATTCCCCAATCATCATATCTCGATCCAGGCGATAAGCTCACTTTTCCCCGTGATAGTCCAAAATCCCAGAGGGTACAGGAAACCGTGTCTGAGGCCCAAGGTTCGCGATCCGCTTGCCGAACTTCCACCCGTTCACGAACAACAGCGCGCGGTAGGGTGCCTCTTCATCGTTGAATTGAAAACTCATCATCGCATCCACCCCATCCGGGACGTTCAACCTGAACGTGGTCACAAAGAAACCGACCCCCGCCTGTCCGCCAGGAAGGCCGTCGGAAAGTGCGCGCGGTTTCCACTTAGACGTGTCGAAACCGGGTAGGTGCCAACCTTCGCGTTCCCCGAAAAGTCCGCCTTCGTTGAGGACGCCACGTACTTTGTCGGGGAAGCTGGGAGCGGGTGAGTGGTCCTCCAGGATAAGAGGAGAAGACGTACCTCGTATAACCGCCAAGTTTGCCTTGCACCTTCCATGTCGAGAAGTTCCCGACCCCTCCAATGAGCTCAAAGCCTCGAATACCGCGGTCGGATTTTTCTGCATGTGTGCGCGATCAGCTCTCGCCCCTCGACTGCGCTTATGGCATTACAGACGAATATGTCGGATTTTTCTGCATGTGTGTGCGATCAGCTCTCGCCCTCTACTGCGCTTATGGCATTACAGGCGAATACTCACGGTTTTGCCCCTCATCGTTTCCCATATGGTTCTGGAGCACCGTGATCACGTTGTCTTGTCCAGGAATGATAGAACTATCCGGGAACGTAAAGAGCGCATTAGCGTCTCCCTGAGGTGTGGGTGAGATGTCGGCTATGGTGTCAATGAACGCATCGTTGATCCAGACAGATGCAGCGAACGCCGTTCCGCCATTCATGCTCAGGTTCGCTGCCGTCTCTTCGCCTGAGGCGTTGAAGTGTCCGCGCCAAAGAATGTTGTTCTCACAACTGCGTAACATGTCAGGCCCGTACGTCTCGTTGATACGCATGCACACTTACAATCCATAGTCGCAGCCTAGATGACCCACTGAGTACCCTAATATGCTCGTGAAAGGACGAAAATCAGGTACTCACCATATAATACCCTTCCGTCGCCAAACAGCATCCCACGAGTGATGTTCGTCGATGTATGGTCGGCAATGACCCACTCTCCATCGTCAAAGTCATCCCTAATCTCTGGCAAGCTGTCCGCAAACCTCCACCCGTGCAACTCTGGGACTGTCACTTTCCCCACCCGATCGCTCAGCCCCAACCTTCCCGTGAAGACGCCTCGTCCATCACGCCAAACTTCCACCCGCTTCCCATTCCACATCACGCTCTTCACGTTCGTCGGCGCAACAATCGTTAGGGGCACGCTCGCGTTCAAGTCCCCGCGTATCGCAAGCGTGCCGTGCTCCTGATCAATCGTCGCGTTGCGCACGAGGTACGGCCCACCGATGAGCACCGTCGCGTTCGTGCCGAACTGCCAGAACGCCTCGAGCCCGCGGACGGTGTTCGCCGTCTCGGACCGGACGGGGGGAGACCAGAACGTCGCGGCCGTCACGGGGTCGGAGAAGAGGACGAGCTGCTCGTCCGAGTCCCACGCGGTGACGAGCCCCGGCTTGAGGCCCGCGTGGAACGTCACGGTCGTTGCGCCATTGACCACGCGCGAGGAAGAGAAGTGGATGAGCGGGTTGGTGACGCGCATGCCATGCCCGGTGAGGATCAGCGAGACCTCGTGTGGTTGGTCGGAGTCCCCTGTGAGGAAGAGGACGTCACGTTTGCCGATCGTGCCTGCGAAGAAGACGGTAGCGGTGGTGTGCAGCACGGAGCTCTTGGTGCCGAAGGAGTAGTCGGTGATGAGGACTTTACTCTGACGGCCGTTGAGCTCGATCGCGTCGAAGGTTTGTGGGAGACTGAGCTTCCCGTGCCAACTTGGGACGGTGATATTGAAGGATATCCTATCGCTGGTACGTATAATCGTCAGAGCTCTGGAAGCAAAAGCAGTTGAAAAACAGTGACGTACTATGAGCTCGAGTTCCGTTGCCTTGTGATCAAGAATCCCGTGCCAGAGTCAGGATTTCGAAGGTAGGTCGCAAGCACCTTGTCTTCATCAAGCGTGATCCCCGGAATGCTGCTAGTGTTAGTGTCCCCGATCCAGTCCGTCTTGCGTAGCTGCGGCGAGCTTCGTATAAAGAGAGCCTGACGTTTCATCTCGTCGTACTTCTCCCAGAGTAGCCGGGTCTCCTTAATCGCCGCCGCATAATCGTAGCTAGAGCAACGTAGTGTCACAACTCAAAGCAGAGGAGCAAGGACGTACCTGGTGTATGCACCTGGGTAGTTGATGCCGCCCCAGTTCGTACCCCTAAACAGCGCATGCTCCAACGAGTTCGTAGCGATCTCCGACTGCAAGTGCGTACCCGTAGAACATATACACTGACTGCATCTTGATATTGCTCGCCCAGTTATTCTTGTAAAACACGTCCTCGAAATCCGGCCCAATTCGTTCCCGGCACTTATCATAACCCGGGCCGCCCCAGTAGTCGTGGGACCCACCTGCAGTCGAAGATGCCCTGCTCAACATCGAAATGGAGGAATTGAAGGTCTGCCATGCATGTACTTTACCTTGGTACTCGGGCGAGTAGAAAGGACGCTCTGGATCGTTGTCGATGTGGTACTCGTGTAGAGACCAGGAAATAGGATTCCACGCCGACCCATTTGTGCAGTTGAACGAGTTTGGGTACCAGTCCTGCATGCGAGAGGCGTAGCAACATCAATTTTTTCGGCCCCACGCTCTCTATTTTGCTTGTACCAGTCCTGCATGCGAGAGGGTAGCAACATCAATTTTTCGGCCCCACGCTCTCTTTTTTGCTTATTTTCGGCCCCACGCTCTCTATTTTGCTTGTTCTCACCAGACCGTAAAGGTCGGGGGCTCCAGTACCATTTATGAAGTTCTTGCGCATCCCAGGGTCATTGTATGTTCTGCGCTCAATACATGAGTGATCACCCAGCCGAGAGACGGCTTGCTCACAAGGGTACAATCACACCGTTCTGTTTATACTGCTCTTCAAGGTCGACGAAGTATTCAGCATTCACCTCGGGTGTCTGGGAGTATTCGTTGTCTGAACCGAACTGGTGAATTTAGCCCGCTTAATCGCGTCTTGGGCATCCTCACCGACTTGAACCACTATATATGGGGTAAATTTTTGTGGGATGCGTGAGAGTGATGGTATATCACGAACTCAAGATAGGTCCCCCTTCAGTAATCTGGTTGGGTCTCACGGAATCGATGATCGCAGAGATGTAGGGCTTGTACGCAGCGTTCCATGATGTCGTATTGGTGCGCACCTCGCCCTCTACGAGGCTGGTAGACCACAACGCGAGGCCTCCGGCGGTAGTTTCTGCGTTAATCTAGTGACATCAACATGAGCTCAATGCGTCCCGACCTAGTATAGTCGGAGCGTCTCACATATGGTCCTGTCAAAGATGAAGCGTTGAGCGTTTCAGTCAATGTAACAGCATATCATAGATCGAACGCGCCTGGTCGCAGCACTACGAAGATACCAGCTAATTTTGCAGCGTCATAGATGGGCTGCAGAGCGCGCCAGTCCTCGAAGTCAATCATACCAGGTGCCGGGTTTGTCAGCCCCCCTGAATAACGATGAGCATACACAGATACGCGAATCAACGACCTGGCCATCACAATGTATGTATATACTGTGCAAATTTCCGTTGAGCGAACAAAGCTCACAATGTATGTATATACTGCGCAAATTTCTGTTGAGCGAACAAAGCGCGTGATTTGACGAGTGTCACGGTGGCTCACCTAACGCCGTTCAGTCCGGCAGCTACCATCTTCTGGAAGATGTCAAGCCACAAGTCGGGTACGGGCAAACGGAACGTGTGGAACTCTCCGGAACTAGCGCAAGGGTACAGTCTGCGACGTACGCTGGGTGATGGGGGGGAGCTTACTACAGGAAAACACGCTGGCCATGTACGAACACCGTGTAGTTGTCCCATTGCACGACATCTGTGAGACCGTTCGACTTGCGAGGAGGGTCTGTCGTGAGGATTTGTGAGGGCGTGTGTGCTCTAGCTGGGTACGTCAGCAGCACTAAAACTACTGGAAGCATGCACAGGGCTGTGACTACCCAACGGAGAAATCGACTGAACAGCGTCTTCATGCTATAGAGCCCCAGGCCACAGGTTACAAGTTCTAAAGCCCCGTTCATCCTACGCAGCTATATGTATCGTCCTCCAAAGGGGCAGACGTAATGATAATGAGGGCCTGTACTCCGCACCTTCACTGGTCCGTCTTGGGGTAAACGTCGGACCGTATGTCAGGCGGTCCGATGGCCAGCGTGTATGGCATCGGATGATGCATCATGTGGACAGTGCGAAGAGCTCTGAAGAAGTCAGATGAAGACAACATTGCCTGGCGATATGGCCAAATTTGAGTGAAGAATATCATGATCAATTGTGATAGCGCCACAAGTCCAGGCAACTCGCCAGATGACAAGTCCGGAGAGTCAGTGTCACCAAATATCATGGGAACAAGTGGAGTCGAAGCAATCAATTGAGGCTCAACTGTGGAAGTTATCGAGTGGAGTCGAAGCAATCAATTAAGGCTCAACTGTGGAAGTAATCAGCGAGCGGATGTGGGAGATACGCTTGTTGAGTGAGAAGATCAACATTCAGTACCAATCTCGCCGAGTCACATTAGAGACTTTTGCCTCTCCCGTCCAGCATCTTACATATGTATCGTGCAACAGAGGACCCCATACGGATGACTTCCTACGTGTCCCCTTGACTACAGGCACACTTCTGCAACCCATAGCATACACAAGAGACGTCTTCGAGATTACCGTCTCATCTTTGCTTGCATCCTGGACAGGTTGTATGCCGCAGAGATGAGGGTGACGTGCCTGAATAACGAGTGAATGAAACCAATCAACACGAGGTACAAGCCCAAAGACAAGGAACCCAAGCGTACGTGAATCCCTGCACGGCGTTGCCCAACCTGTCATATCGATCCCATTGCAACATTCAGCCTCCATCCACAAAGCTACACTTTAGAAGACAGAATCGGAGAAAGACACGCACGCCTCGCCCGCATCGGATATCTCCTCGGTGCACAGCCCGAGGTGGTTCGTGTACTGCAGGAAGTCTTCGAACATCGCGACGGCCTTGTTCAGCATCGCCTTGTCGTACTCGCCCGCACGCGCGAGGGCCTCGACGCACCTGGGCGTCCATGTCGTGAGCACTGCGTACCGGGGAGAAAGAAGAATGGGGGAAGCATGAGGGAAGAACGCGCTCACCAGAGCGTGCACAGGCAGAACGTGCCTTCTTCGCCGCCGACGCCGTCGTCCGTCTTCGACACATCATATCGATAAACCAAGCCCTGCCGCGGTCACGGGAGCCGTCATCAGCACCAGCACCACATGCACAGCAGCACCGTTCCAGACGTGCTCACGTTCGACGTCAGCCCGCCTCTCTCCGGGGACTGCAAGATCGCCTTCAACGTGTGCAAGAACCGCGGGTCGGACTGCCACGCCATCCCATCGTCAGCCGTGCCACATTCATCCCACATCCCGCTGCTACGACGTCGATGTCGTTGGGGAGATGGGGAAGAATCGGGGGCTCACCGGGGTGGAGAGGAAGACGAGAGGCATGATGAGCAGGGCGGAGTCGAGGATCTCTTGGTCCTCGTAGCTCTGTGCGAAAAACTTTTTGGAGGGGTTCCAGGCCTTGTGCATGATCTCCTCGTATAGCTCGTCTCGCGCAGCATACCACTCGGTACGGCGTGGGCACGGGAGGGAGCGTTTCTCTGCAAGACGGATACCTGAGGGGAGAAGCGGAGAAGCGGGAAGTTGGCGATACGGTGCTACTCAAGTGACGTGGGGTGTGAAGTACGTACCGCGATCAATCGCGACCCTGGGAGTTGGGGCATTAGTAGTAGTGAAGTAGCCAGGTCTGAAAGATCTCGAATTGAGCTCACCACATCATGACCTATGCGTGTTAAATCACAATCAACATCGCACGGCATATATGTGCGTACCTTTGAGTACTACATCAACAGCACAATGTTCAGTCCTGGCTGTGACTCCCAATGACGACTCTCATACTGACCGTAAAGTGTCTGTGCCGGTTGCGCACTTCCCTACGACGCCATTCAGAGTTGTCTCCATGGACATCTTCGTGGGTCCACTCACCAGATTGACCTAGATGCGTTACGTCGATTCACAACTGCTCAACATAGGGTATTTACTACTTCATGACACTCACAAGTCCGGATCGTGCACATGAGCGATCACATCTTCGACACGGACACACAGCAGATGAGGTTGCGGATCTTCCCGACGTAATCTGACGACTCACGTTCGACTCTACAGCAGATATATGTCAATCAGATCACACATGGGTAGCGAGCCACAGGACAATAGCGCACTTACATATCGCGGATGGCGACCCTGCACAGCGCCACAATATCACCTCAGCATGGCCACAGAACCGAATCCGCACCTTGCGGGACACGTACCAGGTGTCATAACCCTGTGCGAAAGGGTCAGGACGATTCGTGTAATGGACAGCAGACGACGTACCAAAGGCCGACCATACTGAACCCCATCCCCCATCGTAGATAATAGTCAGTCCATCGCAAGCATACCGAGAGAGCGTGCTGCTCGTACGTACCTTCTGCGACAGGTAGATACAGTCCATCCTAGCGAAACAGCCTGTGAGCGCACACCCAACAAACACTAGATACAGTCCATCCTAGCGAGACAGCCTGTGAGCGCATGCCCAACAAACATAACAATATGGGCTCAATACAGTTCGCCGTAGATATCCTATATAATGAGTATGATAGACAGTCAATCTGTGTGCGAGAGGACGGGGTAATCGTGAAGTCACGCACTAGCTGAACGTGGTCGATCGCGCCATTTCCGATGCTATGTGTGCACGTCTCAGACTCTACGGAGAAGGAGCCTGAGTTGTAAAATCGAACGCGTACCGAACGGGCTTGGAGCCTTTGTGTCCGTCGAGATGGGTCAGCTCCTCTTCCGGGAACTCCTTCTCACCTGGACCGATCTCATCATCAAGGAGTCGTCGACGAATGGTAGGCGGCCTGAAACTTGCCGTGGATAGTATACCTGAACCTAGATGAGAGGCCGATGCTACCGTGATGTGATACGGGAAGGACGCACATAATCTTGAGTGACCCATCTGGGTCGCGAGCCCGTACGCGCTCGAAGATAAACTCCATGTATGCTGCTGAACTGTCAGAGGTCTTACTAAATGCGGGTATTGTGGGATACTGACCATTCGCCTCATAGGTGAACCCAAGCCTGATGAGCGCATACAGCGTGAACGACGAGTCACGGATCCACGAGGCACTACAACGACGACCGCAGCTCGGAAAAGAGAACATCTCCAACACAGTAAGTAGTTCTACGCACCGGTAGTCCCTAAGTCCAGGTTCTCCCATCAGTGCCAAATTCTGCAGATCGTGCACAGCGGTCTCACGCACCAGTTCCGTGTCCCCCCAATGTACTCGGGGAGACTGAATGTCGGGCTGGCGACGATCGCACCGGTGGGCTCGTAGATGAGCAGCTTGAGCGCAAGCGCGCTGCGGTTCACGGCTTCCTTCCAGGAGCCTGTGTACGTCGACCGATGGATCCACGCGGTCCAGTAGCTGTTCGTTTGCTGCGATGGGGGATTATACGGTCAACACGTTCTGGCTGCGAATGGCCGAGGAGCGTACCTCGAGCAGCTCGCGGAGGAGGGTCTACGGAAACGATTAGCCCAACTCGACTACATGGGGCGCGTTCGAGGGCGGACATACCCTAGTCAAGATCGGGTCATCAGGGGGACGCAGGTTCGACGCGCCGGCGACGAGCTCTGTACGACAGGACTGCTCAGCAAATGCTGCCAATCCTACCTCCAACGGGACCGGAACCCACTCTCATACGGGACGCCAAGCGCTTCCGCAGTGTGATGCGTCGGGTGCGCTTGCGGGGGCAGCACGACATCCCGCGGGGTCCTCAACACAAACGTGACAGCCTGGCCCTCCCTCAGCACGATCTCGGTGTACACCCCTAGGCCTTTATGGCCCTTGGCGCTCAGGTCGAGCTCGCGGAGCTCAACGAGGGGTTCCGCGACGTTCTCGAGCGACGACTCGGCGAGGTAGCGCAGGTCGAGAGTGAGGTTCGCCTCGAGAGAGCCGAAGAGCGCCTTGTGGTGCGGGTGGCGGGGCGAAGAAGGCAGGGAGGCGGCGACGGAGGTGTCGATCAAGATCTCGGTGGTGTGCGCGGAGCGAGCGTAATTGAATGCAGGGGCGCACTCGACGCGCAGAGGCATTGTGCCGCGTATGACCTGTGGATATGTTTGTGATAAGAGTTCTTGGAAAGAATGGGAAGACGGTGCACCTCGACCCGACGGATAAGCCATGCAAGGAGCGGACGGGCGGTTACGCTGCTAGGCTGGCGCGGGAGGAAGTCTGCGGAATTGTCACATTCACAGATCTGGGGATCTTTGAGAAGTGTTGCAAGGAGTACCTGTTACGGTGGCAACACCTTGTTCGTTCAGAAATCTAGATGAAGCCAGGGTCAGCGAAGGGCAACAGGAAGAACAGCTGTGCGAACTTTGTTTGCAAGATCTGAAAGGAAACATGAGAGGATGAGTTTTGTAGCTGAAGAGAAGACGCACGTTTGAGTTCGGCAGGTAGCTCTGCTTCGTGGTGACAGGTACAGATGGGGTGATAGAAAAGTGGCCCCCCTATACACACCGTCAGTGTGATTTCTTGCCGTGATACATGGGGGACTACCTTGTCCTTATCAAGGATACGAGCGAAGATTGATGGAGAGTCAAAGTTCGGGACACAGTAGCTCTCAACTATGTGAATGGGATAGATATGAGCTCGAGCGCCGCAGAACACGAGTGTCGTAAAGGGCAGCGATAGAGTGCAATCGTGGTGATAGGAATCTCGGAGACTGATGGAACGAAGTGTCCAGCAGCGCGATGGAGGAAGAATGGCTTTGCGATCATAGTAACTCAGTCATAGACTTCTGAGCAGTGTCTTTCAGACATGGAGTCTGTTGATGTCCTGGGGTTTCGCCTCACACAGTGGAACTCAAGGACTAATGCACCGAGAGACGCGTAATAATGAAGAGCGTCAACTCACTCGAACCGTCAACGCTGACCTGTGAGAAACTAATTGGTCAGGGCGCATATTGAAAGGGTATCAGATACGTACCAAAGCAGCGGTGCGAAGGTTACCGATGCTGCATGATGTGTCCTCCATGAGCTCAACGACTTGGAAGATAGTGAGTATTAAGACCTACAGGCCATGGTCGGCGATGGAGATGTACCCTCTCTCGTTCTGGTGTTGAGTCAGATTCATGCTGTTCTATCACAGAGTGGTTGTTCGAGGAACAGGAGAATGACAGTCGGCCTCTGAACGTAGAGGCTTTATAATAACATTCCGCGATCATGGACAGGTGGTGACAGCGCCCAGAGGAAACGGAGACGCGCGCTCACTGTGTGACCGGTAATACACGTGATCGTTCGCACATTCGCCGTATCGTGGCCTGCCGACATTTCGTCAAGATCCACATGTACACTCATGATCCTCTTTGCTGGTGCGTGCCTACTTGATCTACAGTCCAATATGTGCGCAACGCACATCGCGGCTGACTGTCTCATATATATGAACGGAGTCCTACGAGATGCTTCAGAGTTGCTTCAGAACGAAGGATATTGTACCCTCCAGATCGCCGAAACGGCCAGCGCATCGCTTCACTGATCACAGGATCACAAGATAACTCTCACTTTCGCAGGGGACACTTGCTACCAGTTGCTACTAGGACCAGCATCACACGGGACGCACACGTTGTTTTCCGCTCCTACCCACCTTCCGTAAGAATCGTCGGACGGCGGTGTCTGAAGGTGCCCATGAGATCTGGTAAGACTTCCCGTCGTTCGTGGGGTGATGAATGCCTTTTTCTTTTCGGTACCTACATACGAATAACAGGCAGGTGCGTTGTCCCATCAGCGTGTCACCTTCACATATGCATACTGAGTGAAGCATCGAACATCAAGTCGAGCTCGAGAAGTCCTGTGTTGGTGCCCAAGTTGCTCTCAGAGCCTCCTCAGAACGACGGTATGCCATGCGTAATGTTGTAATCCAGCTCAGGGTTCGGCACCAGTGAGATCTGACCAGGGAAGCTGCGCGCCATCAAGTCCGCGACCATGCTGTTGACATTGGTAAGTGACGAGCGGCGAGTTCATCATGCGCGCAAGCTCTCGGGGAAAGCAATGACCAACGGGCAGCTTACCGGCCGAAGACAATCGTCCCGTTTGGGTTGAGGTCTGTGGGAGGTAACGTGATCGATGAGTGCACGAATGGGGTCGGAAGACGACTGACGAGTGGTGTCATCGGGCGAGCGGTTCAGACGGTGCGCGGCGTCCGGCCCGATCGCCTCGACGTACTCAATCGAGTGCTTGTGTAGGTCGAGCAGGTGCGTGTGCTGCTCTTGTGATATCAAAACCGTTTCTATTGCAGATGTGAGTGGCCTGCAGTGATTGATATGCGTGTATAAGAAAAGACGGTGCGCACCGTCCGCCCAGGGACCAAGGGCATCATTGACAGTGCCATTTGCAAAGAAGTTGCGCCGCGTCAGACTCGTCACCAACACAGGCTCTCCGCCCGCCTCGCGAATCCGTCCGACCATAAAAGCCAAGTTCGCGCCCATGGATTCCGGAGGGGCCTAGAGACCAGCCGGTTAGCCACCTGTGATCATCCAGCAGCAGCATACGTCTCCCCCGCCGGTTAGCCACCTGTGATCATTCAGCAGCAGCATACGTCTCCTCCGGGAGACGACGACGACGACGGACAATCTTCATATCGTTGTGGCCGAATTGCACCGTGACGAGCGTCCTGCGGCCCTGCGTGACCTCCCCTTGGATGAACGCAAGCGAGGCGTCGAACTCGCCCGAGCGGATCGTCGATCCCGTCGTTGCGCCGTCGTGTGCGGTGTTGGTGCAGTGCAACGCGGGTATGCCGGAGAGCGAGGCGCAGAAGCCGTTACTCCACCCTCCGCTGTTGAGCGCCGTGCCGTTGTTGGTGGTACTGTCCCCGATGAGCACGAAGGAAAGCGGGCGCGCGAGGGCAAGCGCGCTCAGCGTTGGGAGGAGGACTGCTGTGAGTGTGAGCCTGATGAGCTGCATGTCCGAGTGAGTCAAGGAGGGAAAGAGAGTGGTGAGAGGTGGACCTAGTGACGTTCGCTCTGCTATAAGTATGTGTGCAGCTAGGGCCGGTCTGTAGTGGAGGAGGCACATGTACTTCCCGAGAGGTCCGATCAGGTATGGCCCGTCCCAGCGGGCCGGCTATACTGTCAGGCCAAGTCCTTGAACAGAAAAGAATCAGTCCATGAACGAAAACTGGGCTTCCATTAACAGGCTTGAGCAGCCTTGGCATTGGAGCAAGTTAAAGGTAGCTGGGGCTACACAACCCAGTTACATGTCGTAAATACCTAAGGTCGCCGCTGAGTCTCTGAGCACAATGCACATGAAGGGTCGCATTCTATCTTCTGAATGTAAATTTTACCTTTACATGCCAAGGACTGCATTGAGGGGGAACGAGATCCCTAAATCTCCCAACATCTACTACTCACCGCCATCTCAAGTGGGAAGGCTGATATATGTGGGTGGGAGGAGACGCACTACGGAAGTGTGCGTTCAGAGTAGTCACAACAACATAATCATGTGTTCGCCATCCAACTTGACAGGGCAGCTGGCATCAAGCAGCTGCGTGAAAACAGAGAAAGGTGTGACATTGTCTCCACTGCGTTTCTTCCGAGTTCAATCCACCTGCCTCTTGTCTTAGTCATGTCCTGTTGAGGGTGATAAACTCTAAGATCTGAATCTGGAAGGCTAACTAACCAGAAATTTTGCCGCAGAGTTTTGTAGGGGCCAATGGTCACTGTGTAGTTGTTGTTTGTGGTCTGCCTGAGATACATCGAGTTTGATTGTGTCTTGTGCTGTGTTGAGCAATGTTGGATCATGGCATGACATCTGTGAAACAAACTGCTGTGCCATACCTTGGGAATGCAGCTGAAGTACTAGAGCCATCCATCCGAAGCATAGCTACTCATAGGTGATTTTATTTCACTATGTACACCTGCCAACTATATTGGGACATGGTTTTAAGTGAGCAGGTGCTTGCCCATTGTAAGACTGACATGTTTTGCCAACATACTATTCTGAAGCTGACCTATTCCATAGAAGATGACTGGAATTCACTCTGCTCACTCACTCTGACAACAGCTGCATTGATTGCCCCGACATACATAATAATTTCAAAGATAATGCCAGAATGTGCTCTGGAACCGTCTGCTATAAGCTCGGTGAGATGATAACACCTTTTGACACATTGCAGGTGTTAATTGTGCTGGTGCTGGTGGCTCCTCAAAAAGACAAAATTGTTTGATTATGTCACAATTTAGTGGTCTTTGTCCACTACCTTCTGCCAAGTTTCCAAAGATGTTAATGGGGTGTGTGCTTTGCAATTGGATCCCAATGTGAATTCCCCTCATGAACATGAAGAGTGGCAGTACACAGATCTTTTCTGAGGATGTCTGAGGTGGACAGGCAATACCATTGAAAACCAATGTATAGTAGATTCCAACATTTGTGCTTGAGTTGTACCCAAGATCCAACGTCATTGATCCCTGTTTTGGACCAGGACATGATATGTTGACACAAGGACATGGTAATGGCCTGGCTAACAGAAAGACATTGCGCCGAGCCTTCCTGCTCAGGGCTGCAAACTGAAACCACACCCCAGGTTTCTCCAAGTACTTACTGTCTTCATTCAGTCCTCCAATGTCATACCTGTTGTGGGGTAAGACTAGGCATCCAGCTGCATGTGAGAACATCACCCAGGTCAGGTTTTTATGGACAGGTGTGCTATCATCGAGGCTAACCCCTTCTATCCAGATATATTTAATGTTCTTGCTGAGTGCAGCCTGACACACCGAGTATAGTACTGAGAGTTTTGCATCTCTTCTTGTATCATCTTCCAAGGACAAGGACTGCAAGCAGTGCCCACCAGAGAGGACAAAGTACTCAAGAGTGGCCATGATATACTCTGATCCATCCTCCTGTTGCACAAGCTTTCCATCTTGTTGGAATAAAAGTGTGTCTGTGCAACCAAGCCTTTGGAATTCCCCCGACAAGATCGAGGCACATGTTGATTGACATTCAATCAGCTGTATTTTTGAGCAATGTGGATGTGAGGCAGGTATGGGTTGGGATACAGACAGTGGAGTTGAACTGTTGGCATTGTGTTTGTTGTTGTCGCAAGTAGTAGACAGTGAGTATGTATCCAGCACAGATAGTTGGTTAAAACCCACCTTCTTGATGGCTTTATGGATCTCAATGTTGCAGGGGAGTTGGTATGTGAAGGGGTGGATGGTAAAGAGGGGGCACTGTGTGTCAGGGCAACATAATTTGCGTGTTGTGTGGAGAGACTTGCAGGACTTACACTGACTGTATGTGTTTGCTGTCTACTTGGACTTTGTTTAGATTTAGAAGCTGAGGAGATAGGTGAAGTGATGGGTGCTGGAGAAGTGGGGCTGTGTGGATCAACATTCCTTGCCCCATTCTTGGTGAGACTGGAGGGTGGACTTGCACTGACTGAAGAGGTTCTTTTTGCAGTTGAAGGATGCAGAGGACTGGGGATGGATGTAGAAGCTGAGGAAATATGTGAAGGAATGGATGCTGGAGAAGCACTGCGTGTAGCAACATCACTGGTCCCTGTTTTCTTATATGCACTGGAAGTTGGACTTGCATGGACTGAAGGAATGCGTGGCCCAGCTGAGGAACCCACAGGACTGTCCACAGGTGTAGCAGCACCAGCAAACTTGGATGCTGAAGGGCTTTTTGACATATCAGCAGACAACCTTTCAGTGCTCGGATTCAGTGTCTTTTGTCTCGACTGGCTCTTTGGTTTGGCACCTGCAACTGCAGATTGTGGTGTACTAGCAGCAGCAATCATGTCAGGGCTGGGGCAGCTGCTAGAGATGGAAGGGGTGGGGTCTAACCCCCGGTGCAGAGGACTGGGGATGGATGTAGAAGCTGAGGAAATATGTGAAGGAATGGATGCTGGAGAAGCACTGCGTGTAGCAACATCACTGGTCCCTGTTTTCTTATATGCACTGGAAGTTGGACTTGCATGGACTGAAGGAGTGCGTGGCCCAGCTGAGGAACTCACAGGACTGTCCACAGGTGTAGCAGCACCAGCAAACCTGGATGCTGAAGAGCTGTTTGACATATCAGCAGACAACCTTGCAGTGTTCGGATTCAGTGTGATATGTCTCAACTGGCTGATTGTTTTGGCACCTGCAACTGCAGATCTTGGTGTACCAGCAGCAGCACTCATGTTAGGGCTGGGGCAGCTGCTTGAGAGGCTCCTGATTGAGGGAGAATGGCCTTGCAAATTCAGGTCATCGAGAGGCAGACCAAGATCACTGAGAGCAGGGGTGGCAAGTGGACTTGGAGAATGATGAGAGCTGCTAGAGATGGAAGAGGTGGGGTCTAACCCCCGGCCCTGTCTAGGTGAGTTGGATGCTGCATGGACACTGCTTGTTGTAGAACCTGCCACAGAGGCTGGTGAACCAGAAGATCTGTGAGAGTGAGATGGGGGGGAATTCATGGTGGAACTTGAGTGACTGTTACCAGTGAGAAGTCTATGTGTGTTGTGTGTCATGCTTCTGCTAGGATTATATAGGTGAAGGATTCCCAGAGTCCATATGTCACTGTGCCATGACAGCCACACTAAAATGCTCATCACAAAGGTTATTGTTCAAAGTGGCAGCAACAGCATGATCTGTTGTCTTCTGGGTTTGAAGCAGAACAGCCATCAATAACTTATTGTGGCACAAACAAGCATGACAATAAAGCTGGAATTATGGTAGAATAAAATTGCACATTATTATTATTCTGCATGGAAGATGTAACAGAGGGTGAACATAAAACGTCTTCCATACTACTACATCTTATGGGCTGGGCAACACAAACTCTACATCCGTACCTTATCATCCAACATACTTCCCTCTTTCTTGTTCGGTTATATTGGTTACAACACCACATACATACCATCACTTGATGACCGGACGGAAGGGTGGCGAAGCACGTTCTCAACGCCACGAGCATATCCATGCCACATCAATCCGAGGGATGCGGAGAGCTGTATGGTCCACGACATACCAGTACTATGAATTTACTCTACACCAAGTCGCATACTTACTGCGCGTAGGTCTGTCAGACCGGGATTCCAGCCTGAGGCCTGAGGGGGTGGCGAGTCCATGTGCTTTCGCCCAAAAGCACAACAAATATCGAATAACAAGACATAAGTACTGTGTACTGTACACACACACACACACACACCTATCGCACAATCGGACAAACCCAGCCTGAGATCCAGTACACGTTCGTCCGCATTCCATGCCGCAAATTCGCGCCTCCTGCGCCTCTTGTGATCCCGGCGCGAGCTCGTCCATCCGTTCTGCCAGAGACGCATGACTGTCAGCGAGAGGGGATGAGGGGATGAGCGGTCGAGCGTCCGAGCGGATGAGCGGAGCAGCGCGATGGAGACACGAAGACGCGGGCATGAGACCCGACGCCCGACGGCCAACGCAGGACGAAGAAAAGCGCAACGCACAAGGCAGAGACATAAAGAAGAAAGAAACGCACAGGCACCTCAGCATACGCTGTCAAGTGGCTCCGCATCCACACCCTCTCGCACCCGTCGATGTGGGAGAAGGGCTGGAGGAGGCGGATGAGCATGGACTTTGTTTCGTTGTATGCCGACTGAGGGGAAGAGCAGGGGGGCAGCGTTCGCACGAGACGGGGACATGACAGACGGACAGACTGACACGCGCCTGCTGCTGTCCGAGACAGATGCGAGGCCCGGCGTTGAATGGGGGGAAGATGAACGGGTTCGGACGGGACGAGGTAGTTGTACACACGCTCGTCCGAGTCCAAGAAGCGATCCGGGTCGAGCTGCAATGCTGCGTGGCCCCAACGTTAACACGCCGCTATCCTAGCCTCTGTATAAGAAGAGAGAAGGAGGAGAGGACAGAAGGGAGACGCACCGTGGGAGCTACATAGCTGAGAGAGTGGCGGCGGCGAGGTCGGGCTTTCCGGGAGTCATGCACATGCCTTCTTCGATCGAACACGGCGATTTCAACGGCTTATCTCCTGGAACCAAGCGCAAAGTCAGAATCAGCAACCCAGAGTAAGGTGTGGGTATACTGGATATGCGTATGAGTATGGGTATGGGTATGACAAACTCAAGGACATGTACACGGGCACTTGATGAACGTTCATCGACATCGATGAAGGCGCGCATGTACTTGATCTTCCGCACGTCGTCGTACGTTGGGTGGCGACTCGGGCCGACGTCCACCGTTTGGAGCCTCGACCTTGTCACGAAGCTTGGTGAGGACGGGGGCGTGGTGGGTGAGCGCGTAGATGGCGAAGATGAGCGTGGACGAGGTCGTGAGAGCTCAAGGAGAAGGCCCCAGGGCGTAAGTTGCGAGATGGTAGGAGGTAGGACTCGGAAGGACATGTACAATTGGACGAGAGTGCTGAGTTGGTGCACATGTACAAGTTCCTGTCAGAGCCTGCTCAGAACAACGGTATGCCAATGCGAAACGTCATGTGGTCACCGGTTCAGACGGTCCGCCCTCCACATAGTGTTGTGCTTGGCCCGGCCTCACACGCCGGGCCGACCAAATTTTTTGGTCACCTAGAAATGATTACAA